>JARFOC010030320.1:0-30601 GCA_031763485.1 Osmoderma eremita
CACCAGTGTTATTCAAGTGGTGTTCTGTGTGGTGCAAATCTCCCAGAGTGCGACGTCTAACATTATCTTCCTTCGTAAGTTCTGCTGGGGAAATACGTATCCAGGAGTTCTTCACTCATCGAGGTGGTAAGCATATTTTTTATTTTTACTATTTTAAGCCACCGTATCCTAGTTTGTATTTTATAATACATCGTTACTAATACGATGTATTTACTAATACGATGTATTAGTAACGATGTTACTTGGTAATAAAATTTTTGACCGATAATTAACATTTTATTGGTTATCGATAATGGACCTTCACCTGGTAAAGGCTGAAAGTATTCAATTATTAAAATATTTGTTTTAATATCTTGTTTTTACTCTTCATTTTAGTTTCTTGGAATTCTTTAGGTTTTTGAGAATTATAGACCATATAGGTATATTATATATAGATTTATATTAATATATATAATATAATCCGGAATTTAAATTTTATTTTAATCATAAACGTGCCTTTTACGGCTTTTTCGAATGTAATTACGTTGTTGTTCGAATAATTTTTTAATATATGTACTTACATTCTTTTGGAAAGTAGTCTGATTTAACATTTCCTTATTAACAAATTCTTTTCGTCCATAATTTGTTGTGTGAGCTGACGAAGTGCAGGCTAGACTATAATATCCAATTTTACTATATAGTATTCTCACTGAAATTCATATAACCAAAGAATCATACAGTGGCATGTGTATAATGTAGCCAAGTAATTTGCAGTTATGTATAGAAGGACTTATCAATTATGTTATTAAAAATAATGAATTAATGTATTATTTCAGGGAATTGTATTGATTAACATATAAACGTCTAGGCATATAACTTATGTGTGACTAATTAATTGGATGAGGGAGATGTATTAATTAGAACAATGTAGGTCACTATCATAATAAGAATTAGGGAGTACCTATTAATAATGACTTATAAGCATACTGTTGTTAAACGTATTATTGATAAAATAAATATGGCTTTTTATGTTAATTAACCCGTTTGTTTTATAGATTTTACCAAAAAGGTTTGACTATAAAACGTCTTCCTTAAATTTGTGTCCATCTCTGGTTTAATGTATCAATAAGCAAAAGAGAGTGACTATTAAATAAAATATTGCGATGGAAACTAAACTACTTTGGAAAATAATGTATTTTATTAGAGGTTTTAATGATAATGCAAGGTGGATTTAAGCAAGATATGCAGGTAGGGTCAGCCCGAACATTGCTGATGGGGTTGACAAACGCTTTGCGACACCGACAAAACTCCCCAGCCTGTGGACATATTACCGGGGAATGTTATACTCATTAAATCCTGACCCACCACAGATACATACATACGTTCGTGTTACATGCATGATGCAGACAGCGCATTCTAATGCCGGAATTACCCCCTGTAATCTACACGCGTCATCTACAATGCAAAACTGCCAGCAATGTATCCTGCTAGTCACACGCACGCTATTAATATTTCCATCCTACGCGAAGCCGTTTTTTGTAATAAATCTGGTAATTAATATAAGCTACGGATATAATACACTATTGAAAGTATTAATGTATCATTGGAACTTTTGATTACATAAACTACAAAAGTTTATTTGACATTCTTAAATATTTTTACCTTATACAGTTCAAAAAAAGAAGATTTCTGCCAATAGCCGGCACGTACGTTCAAAAGATGAAGTATATAAAAAGAATTTTTTAAAATATATAAACATACCTCTGAGATCACACAACACGTCTGATTGTATAGTTCCTCACGTACAGACAGCTGTTTCAGACTCACTTAGTCCTCATCATTGCACGTCGGAGGAATACCTGCCGCTCGTTCAATACTCCGTGTCGTTAACCAAACGTTAGCACATGTCTTTAAGGAAAATCCCAGAGACATCTAACGCCCAGCCGCGGACTCATGGAGCAATCCCAAAAATCGGTAACTAAGTTACCTTTTTGGGATTTGCAATCAAATGTCAGCGATTTTTATTACAAGAGCACGATGTAAATATACAAGTTTACAGTTTTCGACACAGGAACCCAGGAGGGTTACTGCCATGTGTAGCATGAACAAATAGCAAAAGGAGTGCCAATGAAGTTGCAAGTTGCCTCTGGAAATTTTTAGACTTGAAAACTAGAAAAGCAGCGAAAAAAGTAATATTTTATTTGCACAACTGTGCTGGACAAAATAGAAATCGCTTTATATTCTCAATGTTTGCCTTTGCCGCCGTACATTTTCAAATTGACATTATACACAGATTTCTTGAAAAAGGACATACTCAAAATGAAGGTGACAGTATGCACGCAGTCATTGAGAATGCAAAAAAACGACAACCAGTTGTGTATGTGTCCGAACAGTGGGTCACTTTAATAAGAATGGCCAAAACAACTGGAAAGGTTTACGACGTTACAGAGATGTCCCAAGACGATTATATTAATTTTAAAATGAAAATTGGATAATTAATGCAGACAGAAACCCATTCATAGTGAGCAAGATAAGGGACATTAGATTTTCGTATGAAAAGCCGTACACTATACAATTCAAATAAGAATTTAATGGTGACATCAGGAAAAATTGTCGAGTAACTAGAAGACGACCTTACACTATTAAAAAGTTCCCTCCAAAATTATTGTACCACGGTGTACTACAAAAAATTAAGGGATTATTGTGGCTATGTGATAATGGCAAAATACCCATTCTGTATCATGCCTTTTAGAAGTCTGATTTCAAGAACTTACATGACGACTGAAAGTGAAGTGGAGAGTGAAAATTCTGAATAGAAACGTGATTTTCAAATAGCTGCGGTCAAGAAATAATTTAGCATTCATTTAATAGAATGTTGTATTAGTTTATTTAAATATAAGTCATGAAATAGCATCTGTGTAACACATATTTTAAACAAAATCTCCACGAATACTATAGTAACTCATTCAAAGGTCACTTAAGGAGGAAATAAAAAAAAAATGTGTCGCATTTCCGAAATTGTGCAGTTTAATAAAATACTGTGAAACAATGAGTTACTATAGTCTTCGTTGGATACGTCGATATACTACCTTTCAAATAATATATAGCAATGTGCAACACGCTTAAAAATCTTCGACATGGGCGATTATCTAATCTAACACGAATTATTTAATAAATAAAATAAAGCACGTATAACATGTGACAGTGGAGACAGTGCTACCAATATTTCATCTTTCAAATTGGTTATTAATTGCATTAAAATTTGCTTTTTTTAATATGCAATTTCCTCTTTTAAATTTTGACAAGATTCATATACTCGTATATACCATTAGAAATTCTGTTTTAAAGCAATCCTTCATATAACTGCCTTTTTATTCTATTTAACATTTTTTATTCCGTCTGCTAGCAATTGTTTGTTTTCCCTAGGATCACATTTCATCACTCTTGTTTTCGTATTTTCATTTATAGTTTGTGATAATATTCCTGCAAAATTTTGATAGCTCGTTTGATAACATTTCATTCCATTATGTTTTACTTAATAGTTTCTTGTTAGCTTGAAGATTTTGTTTTGTGAAAATTCTTGTTACCTTTTTACTAAGTTATGCAGTTTCTACCGCTATCTATCATGAATGATCCGACAACGCTGAATTTAATATATCTGCTCTAAATTCTGATAAGTTCACGAAGTTGTTGTCTAAATTGTGTTTCGTGTTTTGTGATTTTACAGCCCAATATCATAGTATGATGATCAGCATACAATACCACCACGCCATCGTACCGGTATGGAACTCTGTTAAAGTAAATTTTCCAAGTACAGTAAATCAAATGTTTCTTGCCTTCATAAAATTAATTTAATAAAGTAACTCGTCTAATTACGTAAATAAAATCAGTACGTATATTGAAAGGTAGTAATTCGTAAATTAAAATAACCATGATAAAAAACTGTTTATTGTAATAACTACATATTGTAATGGATGTCAATGATATAAATATGATCCAACAATAATAAATGTGAATATATAGAAGCATATAATAAATAAATATCAGTAATGTATAGGACGCGGACATTGTATAAAACTGGAGTGGCAGACAATTACACTCTAAAGCATTTATTTAAAAATGCCTACACGGTATAGAAGTCGTTGTTTAGTAAGTAAGATTTTAAACGACGTACAATGACATGATGTGGAAGGCACATAATATCATTCGGGATATGGTTATAGATTTGAATGCCCCAGTAGTGACCAAACTTCTGCCTTGCTTGGACCCTGTGGTAATGGTACCCTGATATTCAGCTGTCGTTACTGTGGTTCTCACTAATTAGGTGTATATATTTGCCAATCGTAAGTATATAGACATTTGCCAAGATAAGTACTGGCTCATCTATAAATGTTTGTCTACACGATTGAGTGCTGTCAAGGTTGCTCAATATCCTTAGTGCACGCTTTTAAAATAGAAATATACGCGGTACTTCGGAAGACATACTCCAGAATCCCATACTGTACACTGCGACACTATGAAAGTTCTCGAAGTATACCAACTTCGCAGCTTGGTAAGCAGAAACCTTTTTTTAATTTTTGTATAAACAGCAGTTGATAATTTTCTTGCTAGTTCATTAATATGAGCTGACCAAGTCAGTCTATTATCCACAAAGATGCCTAAAACTTTAACACTACTATAGGTCGCTTTTTTGTCCAATATGAAATCAATTTGTTGTGTTTTGCTTGGGTTTAGCTTTTAATTATTTGATAAAAACCAATCACATGCTTAAGTCATTACTAAACCGGCTTTTTCATCTAGCATCTCCTCTGTTTCCCCCCTCATCACACGGGATGTGCCATATGCGCAAAGACAAACCATATCCGATGAGATATTATCGACCACATCATTCATGTAGATGGCAAATAACAGGGATATCAAGATGGAACCTTGAAGGACGCCAGGTTCAATATACTACATTTCAGATTTTCTGCATTTCAACTCAACGTATTGCTGCCTCCCACCCAAATAAGGCTTCAGCAAACTGTAGACGTTACTCCGTACCCTATAAACGAATAGCTTACGTAAAAGAAGCTTGTGATTCACAGTACAAAAGCATGGCTCAAGTCACAGCAGATTAGTCGGCTATATTTACCGCTGGCAGTCGCAGCGAGAACTTTGTTCATTGACTCGGTTAATCTAGTAACGGTAGATCTATTTTTAAGAAAACCATCTTGGCTGGAGGGATATCTTTTATATTTCGGGAATGGCGTCAGTTGTTAGGTGGCAGCACCTGAAAATGCTGCCACCTGACAACTGACGCCTGAATCGTAAATTTCGGCCTTTTTGATAGTATGCTTTCTCAGAGGATTTTGACGTGCAAGCGATATTTGTGTTACTTACAGTGGCTTAAAAAATCATCTTGGTAAAAAAATGGAATTAGCTCGTGAATATTGCATGAACAGTGATCGATGAACTTAATTCGGCATTTGGCGATGAAGCACGATAAAAAGAACTAGTGTATACCCGTGGTAGACGGAATTCAATCGTGGCCGTGCTTCACTCACTGACGAATTTCTATCAACATTTGCCCGTCGAAAAAATCACGTTAGATTATAATTTGACAGTCGATCAAAATAAGGCTTGTGTGGATTGGTCGAATGAAATGCGATCACAGTACTTCAACACATCTCCATTACATTGTAACAGGTGGATCTATTCCTATGAGCCCGAAAGTAAACAGCAGTCGACTGCATGGGTCTTTCAAGATGAGCCACATTCAACAAAAGTTGTTCGCGCACGAAGCACTTCGAAACAAATGGTCGCCTGTTTCTTCAGAAAAACCAACGTGGTGCAACGTCGAACGGTCAATTCTGAAAGGTATACAACCGTTTGTTTGCCAGAAGTATTCGGAGAAATAAGGGAAACCAACCGCCGAAGACGGATCATTCTCCACCAGGACTATGCGAGCTCTCACACATCAGCTCGAACAGTAGAGTTTTTGGCAACTGAAAAAGTTGAATTGATGGGGCATCCGCTGTACAGCCCTCCCTGATTTGACACCTAGTGATTTCTTTCAGTTTCCGCACATCACACAAAAATTACGTGGTCAACGTTTTTCGACGGCTCAAGAAGCGGTTGATGCTGTCAAAATGCGTATTTTGTAGGTACCTCAATTGGAGTGGAAAGAATGCTGCGAAAACTGGTTCAAGCGCATGCAAAAGTATATTGATCTTCACGGAGAATATTTTGAAAAACAATAAAGCCGTGTACTATGATTAATTTAAATTTCTGTTCTCTATTCCCGAAATATAAAAGGCATCCCTCGTACAATCAATCTTATTAAAGAAGTTGACCAACCTATTAGCGATCACGATCGCAAAAACCTTAGTAAAAGCAGATAGTATAGATATGGGTCTATAATTTGCACAATCATTGATGTTACCTTTCTTATCTACAGCCAGAACTTTAACAATTTTTAGTTCATAAGGAAAAGTTCCTTCTGCTATACATTTGCTCAAAATGACGGTTAAGGGGTGGTTGATGCTCGGGGCAATTTCATTTAGAAGTTTAGTTGAGAATCCATAAGAGTCAATAGTGGCTTTACATTTGATTTTTCCAGTTAGTTATTTTAATTCATAATGGGTTACAGGAGTAAAGTAGCAAGAGTTGATACACGCTTTGTTGGTATTCAATAACAGTATATATGGATCAGTATCTAATTTGGCACCTATGCCAGTACTGAATATAAATACAGAATATGTGACAATTTTGTATTCGTAATTGATCTGATATTGTTTTGCTGTTATTTGAATAAGTATATTCGAGATAGTTTCTTGCTTGTGATTTGAGTTTTCTGTTTGGAATTATTTTTAACTTCATTAGTAAAAGCTGTATCTTTGCTCACATCCGGGATCGTTGCCCAAGCATTCTCACCAACTCATTGGATACAACTTGTCCTATACAATTACCAAATATGATTTTTTAGCAATGGTGATGCATCATCATTTGGGAAAGAACTGTACACATTTCGAACGATGACTTGCTGTATAGTGCATTCGACCATTGACAAGGATCAATTTTTGTAATAAAATCATTCATTGATAATTCTAGTATACTTAAATTCTTTATTTTCAGGTGTGTGAAGATTATCTTTGAATGATGATCAGCAACATGGTTTATGACATTTACATTATAGTCACTATTATTTATACTTGTAAATATATTATCTATGCAAGTTTCACTTGTCGCTGTAATCCTGGTTGGTTGCGTTGTTGTTGCTAGTAAATTAAATAATTGAAATAAATCCAACACTGATTTTAGATTTTATTAGCAGATTGATATTAAAATCTCCTGCAATTACCACACATGCATCGTAGTTAGTAACCTAGTCAATACGTCAAACAGGGTTTCCATAAACCCTTCAGCGTTTCCATCAGAAGATCGGTATAGCGATATGACACTAATATTCCTTTTTATCAATTTCAATTATTTTACAGCAACAATTTCCACAGCCATTTCATCGGACATCCCGTTAAAGTCACTGAAAATTTGAAATTCAATATTTTGCTTACGAAGGATGCTTACGGACTTCTCTGGTGAAGGAGCTAGCGACCGCGTAACCGCGAATTGCAATCCCACTAACAATATTTCTTTGCAACCAATGTTCAGTAATGCATGTAATATCTACATCATTATTATTCAACTCCATCTCAATATTATTAAACAAATTATGAGCAATTATTGACATAATCAGGTTTAATACGATAAATAAAACGTTATAATAGAAATAAACCATTTCCTCGTAGTATAATATAATTAGAAATGCCCGGAAAATGCATAAATGTGAAAATAAAGCAACTTGAACCAAAGAGAAAGTACAAGACGCATCACAACGAGTACACCATGTAACTCATCAGACAACTGCATAATGTTAAATCTGCACCGTAAAATCACTTTTTTATGGATACCGTTAATGTAATGAACGTCGGTAGGCAGTTCATAACTTCCCCATTTCTATCTACATATATACAGCGTATATGTTTAACGTCGCCCACCGGCCATATCTGGGCAACGGTTCATCTTACAACTTTGCGACAAAAATATTGATAATAAAGGTGAAAAAGAGAATTTCAACAAAAATATCTTAAACTTTCCAAAATGTCCGCCAGGAGGCGTAACTCTTCAGGTGAATTAAAAATATGGCATATTCCCCTTTAGTTCTAGATAAATGCAGGTTAAAATTATTATCAGAAAAGTACTCAGACGATAAAATCAATTTTGAATTAACTATTATTAATGTAACTCCCCTACGAGGGGTAGGCTGGGAGGGGGTATATCTGCATAGAAAACCAGTCATAACTTCGGTTTAACTTAACGGATTTTAATTTTTCTGGACTCATTTAGAGAGTGAATTTTACAAGGAATTGAACCACATGTAGTAGGGAATTTTGTAGTTGCCTATAGGAATGACAGAGGGCGCTATTTCTAATTTATGCAAATATTTGTTTTTTCTTTAAAATTTCAAATGGAACGATATGTCATTAATAGCCATTGAAGCACACACACAATCGAAGAGAATGGTGAAAACCAGAAACTGCTACCTTGCTTTGTTATACAGTTTAGTCATTAGAAGATTTTCGAGAATAATAAAGGCATTAAACATAGATTCCTGGTAGTAATTCTTTTATTTTGATTTTAGGGACTGACTAAATAATTTAAGTTGGCTTTTCATTAATCATAATCATACAATTCTATACATTCATTTATTTCAGTATTTATTGACAGTATCAACGTATTCACAATTTTTTTAATTCGTTGCATACATTGACTTCCACTTTTAAAGGAAAATGTTTACAAGTCTTCTAGTGAAACATTCATTTTAATTTCATTAAATGAGTATATACAAATAAGAAATGAATAAGTATTTCAATAAAACAATGTCGCACGAAGCAATGTAAAGCACCGCCTGTTACCCAATATAATTAACGAGAGTTGGGTCCTGGAAATGTTAAAAATATTAGCGTCACTTTTAGTTAAGAGCGTCGTAAAAATTGCTAATATTAAGCCATTTTAGACGGGCATTATTAAACTTGTAAAATGTTTTGAAAATGCAGTTCTTGCTTCACGAAAATTACTTATCCCGAACGGGAACATTATTTCCGCAGAGTATTATGGGGCCGAATAAAAGATATATTTTATCATAAAAGCCAACTACACGTGAAAAAATGATTGTAACAATCACAAATGCGATAAATGAAATTTTTGTTGCGGAAATTAAAGTGGCTGTGCTCTCTAATAAAATCGAGGAGTGTATTGAAAAAAAATGGTGGTTTATATTTGATTAACATCTTTTTAATAAATTTTTATCAATAATTAATGTTAGAAAAGACGAATAAAAAAATTTCAAAGCTATTTGAAACTTTGATCTGACATCAGACCACTCAGCGATCGTGCTCACGTTGAGTGAACGCGTAATAATCAAGCAACAATCTCATTATCTTGCCAATAGAAAAACTGATTGGGATGGATTTCGAAGTGATCTTGAACAGAGAATAGTACTATATGTACCGCTAAGAACAAGAGAGCAACTGGCCAGTTGAAAAACTGGTCAGTGATCTGCAGCAATCTGCGTGGAACAACACCCCCGCACTAAATCCAAAACCACCAGCTTTGAGCTACGTTATAGATATTCGAGAGCTGATACATAAAAAAAGAAAAGCTCGCAAAAGATGGCAGCAAACTCGTCCCCCCGACGACAAGCGAGTGCTAAATAATCTATGCAAACAGCTTACAAATGAAATAAAAGTCATTAAGAAAGAAACATTTGAGAACTACCTCAGACAGTTAACGGATGACGAAACCACAGACTACTCCCTGTGGAGAGCAAGGAGGTATTTGAATAGGCCAAAGAACCATGACCCACCCACCCTCAAAAGTGATGGCAATTGGGCTCGACGAGATGGAGAAAAAGCGGAAATATTTGCCAATCATTTGGCAAATGTTTTTCAACCTCATCCGCAAACTGTCATGGAAGAAATGCCACAAATCACTCTCAGATATGGCGCTATAGTTAGGCCAAATTCTTCATTCCTATATCACTGACGGTCACTTTAGAGTCAAACATGGTGAAGAATACTCTGAACTGAAAAAATATATCCGCCGGCGTGCCACAGGGCAGTGTCCTTGGACCTGTACTCTACCTATTGTACACCAGTGATATCCCACATTGCGAAGGAGTTGTCACGGCAACGTTTGTCGATGATACTGTTCTTCTCGCTACTGGTAAAGACATCCAGTTAGCTACAAATAAACTGCAAATAGCTGCCAACAATGTCACCATTTGTGCAAAGAAATGGCGCATCAAGTTAAATGAGGCGAAGTCGATACACGTCAATTTCGCCAACAACAAATACGACCACTTACCAGTCATAGCCAATCAGCAAATAATCCCGCATACCAACGAAGTCAAGTATCCGGGCGTGGCCTTAGATGCAAAGCTACGTTGGAAGACACATGTGAATAAAAAACGTGAACAACTGGGACTCAAATACAAGAAAATGCACTGACTACTTGGACGCAACCCTGAGTTGTCAGTTCATAACAAACTGCTTCTTTATAAGCAAATACTTAAGCTCGTGTGCAGTTAGGGCATCCAACTTTGGGGTTGCACCAAGGAATTAAACATAAAAGGCATTCAGACTTTCCAAAACAGGGTACTTCGTAGCATCGTCAATGCGCCGTGGTACATCCGCAACGTTGGCATTCATCGAGACCTGAAGATACCTATGGTTGAAGATGTGATAAAGAGGTTTGCAGGCAAACACTGCAAGAGCCACGAAAATGTTAAAGTAATCTCGCTACTCAACAATAACGGGCTTGTTCGGCGGCTAAGAAAACTAAAACCGTTCGAATTAGTGTAGTGACAGTGAAAGTGCCTAAGGGTTATCCCTAGTGTATCACCATTACATGAAAATGTGATTAGTGTAATGTTGAGTTCGTCACTGGACGTTTATTTATCGAACACTAAGTTTAGATATTAGCGAAATATTGTTAGATAGACTTAGTCTAGTTACAATTTCCAACGTCTCTACTGCGTTTTTACGAAAATGAAAGCATTACTCCCAGGAATCTATGTTTAATGCCTTTATTATTCTCGAAACTCTTCAAATGACTATAACTTCTTTACAAAAAAAAGGTAGCAGTTTCTGGTTTTCACTATTCTCTTCGATTATTTGTGTGTTTCAATGTTATGCTGTTAATTATATATCGTTACATTTTAAATTTTAAATAAAAAACAAATATTTGTATAAATTATAAATAGCGCCCTCTGTCAACCCTATGGGTAACTGCACAATTCCCTACTATATGTGGTTGAATTCCTTGTAAAATTCTCTTTTTAATGAGCCCAGAAAAATTAAAAATCCGTTAAGGTAAACCGAAGTTATGACTGGTTTTCTACGCAGACATACCCCTCCCACCAAAACCCTCGTGCGGGAGTTTCTTCAAAAAGTGTTAAATGAAAACTGTTGAAAATCGTCTGAGTATTTTACTGATAATAATTTTCACTTACACTTATCTTGAACTTAAAGCGAAAATATCGAATTTTTAATTTATCTGGCGGACATTTTGCGAAGTTAAACATATTTTTGTTGAAATTCTCTTTGTCACCTTTACTTTCAAGATTTTTGTCGCAAGGTTACAAGTTGAACGCTTGCCGAGCCCACATATATATGTAGATAGACAAAGATAGATATATTGCGAATTTGCACCCCGTTTCTTGTAAGATCCTTATCACTGTATCGTCACAATCTAAATAGAGGGATGCAAGTTAATTGTAGGAACGGGCGTTTATGAAGATCTTCAGGATTAATTGGATCCTTTGTCGCGCTACCCCTGCTAACGTTTCTTTAGAGGATAAAAGGAGCATGGACGTTTTGATTGTTTTGAAATACATTAGTTTTCTTATTTCAGGCTCATATTCGTTTTGTCAAAAAGGGTAACATAAATGTCAATATTAATATTTCCTTTATTAGCTCTAATATTTTATTACTTTACGTAATTTAAAAAGAAGTATTTAGTTTAGAAATATTCCGATTATTTGTTAGTTGTTATTAAATATTTTAATTACGCTTAGGCTGCAAGGAAAACTTCTGACTCACGTTCGGTACTTTTTATTTTCCAAATATTTTTAATTTTATTATTTCTCTGTTATAACTAACATTTTCAACAAGCATATGTCGTAGTATAAGCTACTACATTTTTTCAGCTGTTTTCTATTTTCAGAAGGTAGTAAGACACTCCATTTTATTTGATACTGTAGAAAAGTACATTACTACAATTAGTTACTCTTACATCAATCTAGCAAAACGTATTTTGGGTATTACACATTTATAGCTTTTTTGGTATAAGAGTACTTAATGTACGACTCATTCTTCACATCTTCTACGACGTTCTACATTATGAGATGATCTGCTGATGAGCTGATGTTCTTACTCTTGCTATTTTATTACCAGCTTTCTGCGATCTTCACCTACGGTATTCCGATTTTCGGCAAAAGTGTCAAACGGTTATCAAAGTTATCTACGTCGCCACAAGGTGCAAAAATGCTTTAAAAATTTTAACTGCAAGAAGAATTTATGTACGTTCTTTCAATCATTTCATTGTTTGTTCCTTTACAACAGTATTCTTCGGCTGATATAGAAGCTCTTCGATTCTCCATTGATTTTTTTTAAAAGATAACCACGTATGTATACCGAACTTACCCATAAATCTTCAGTGACGGCATAGGTATGCGAGGAAAACCATTGTTGAACCGCGACTCACAAAGAAATGTAAAAAATGATACAATTGATACCTGAGCATCGCCAAATAGAAATCTCTCATCGTACCCTTTCAAACAACTGTTGATATTTCGAGATTTAAATCAGATGGCACTTCAGAACTTTCAGCTTCTTGATGGTTAACTATAGAACTTGGATTCTAGAAAAGAAATATGTATTTTATTTGAATTTAAAAAGGCGACTAAATTTGAATTAATATAAAGGAATATTTAATACACACATATGTCATCAATGACTAGGATTAGGAAGGGCATTAAATTTGCACCATATTGGTGACAGGACGTATTGATATTGGTGTACAGAATTGCTTATAATTGGCTTTCACAGCAACCCTTCGTTAACAGCTAATTGCTTATGAACGTATTCATAAATTTAACTCGATTATACGATGTATTTAATTAATTATGGTCCCAAACCTCCAATTCCAACACAAAAATGATGAGCCCGCATTCACGGCTCCTCACTAGAATAAACAACTTTATTGATTGGCAGAAATTGTTATATAATAGGGGACTTTTTTTATATCTTACTCCATAAAATGTATTGACTTTGTGGTTATTGATTGGGGTATGATGCCAAATTTAGTTAAACATAAGTGTTTGATTAACAATTTGAACTATCAAAAATGAAGTATATAATATATCTAAAAATATATATAAATATACCTCTGGGATCACACAACACGTGTGATTGTATAGTTACAGAGATCCTCACGTACAGACAGCTGTTTCGGACTCCTTAGTCCTCATCGATGCACGTCGGAGGAATGCCTGTCGCTCGTTCAGTACGCCGTATAGTCAACTTCACGTTAGCACATTCCTTTACAAAAATCTAACATCTAACGCCCAGCCGCGGATTCATGGAACTATACAATCAGGCGTGTTGTGTGATCCCAGAAGTATATTTATATATTTTTTAGATATATTATATACTTCATTTTTGAACGTACATGCCGGCACGGACATACCTTTGATATATACATTGTCGTTCATTATTTGTTTCTGTTTGTGGCAGGGTATCGAAAATTCGGTTTGCGAAACAATACAAATGAATTCGTTCGCATTTGAATCATTCGGGAACCGAATTTAACTCTATGTAATTAACCCCATTAGTGTGTCGTCAGAAAACCCAGTGGGCATGGCAACGCGCCATGTTCTTTTCCAAAACAAAACAAAATCCTGCAAACATAGTCGGCTGATAATCATCATTCCTGTGAAATTGATTGCTTAGTTCTTACCAAGTTGTAATTTTCCAATATAACTACATATTACAGCATAATATTATTATTAAAGATTATTAGGAGCACAGGTAATGAAAATATGAAGGAACGCTCCTACAATAAACAAGTAAGTACATTCCTTCACTTTACATAATTTACAATAGCTACACTTAAAATATATTGTTTTCAGATTGAACTCACTGAGAATACTAATATTGCAAGTACACACTGTACATGACCACAAGGGCTACATTATGTCAGCGTAGGGCAACATTTGCATACTATAATATATCAGTCATTAATAAGACATGTCTGTAGAATGACCCAAAGCCCAGTTGAATACATTACAAATCATAGAAGAAATGTATCCAAGCATGGAATACCGATAAACTGATAGGAATCTATCGGAACAAGAAATTGAAGATTTTAAAGGTTTTGATGGGGCTGTTTGATATCTTGGTTCATCTAACAGATTGAAGGGGGAAGTTGTGATAATTAAAATATAATGTAATTGCCATATTTTTTCAGTGAAAAACAATGTAACACATGCACGTAATTAAAATACTTAATAAAAGGAACATTATCTATCCTATTATTTACAGTATAATCGTAACATAATATAAGTTAATGTCGTACGTGTTTGCATATATAACTTTTTTTCCTCTTGTGTAGTAGTTCAACATTCTGGTATTTATGTTATTAGTTGTGGTTACAAATTAGTGATCACTGGTTGGCACGGATGCCTGTTGATCAATATGTATACAATATAAATTTATTATTTTGACATCCTTCTATATCCATCACCCTGTGTATACAATACAGCATTAATCAATTTATTTCTTTACCTCAGAGTTCTTTGAAAATACTTGCACTTCTTCTGCTCACTGTGGTGGTTACTGCAAAGCACATCACAGATATGTTAATAAGATAGAATAGAAGACAAAAAAGAAACACCATACCATACAAGCGCCACACAAATTTAGAAATAAAGCACTTTTAAAGGAAGTCGAACAACGTGAGCAGAATGCGAGGTTGTGTAGCTTGTTTTGTTTGGAAAAAGTTTCACAGCGTCGCCATTTTTTTACGTAAGCACTAATGCCCTAAATTGACGAGCGATTTTATGAAGCGAACTAAAAGAATTTAAATCGTGCCTTCGACGAATCATTTCCACTTATTGATTCTTTCCCATTCACGAGCGAATAGGAACTATTCTCTTCGATTCCAACGCATTAGATAGACGTGCTTTCGTTGTATACACGTATGCTCAGCTGTCATCGGGGTGCGAGACACATCGTACGTAGCACGATCTGGCATACTTGCATTTATTAGCAACCTAGTGGCGCGCAACGTGGTAGCACACAACACGCCTATCTAAATCATTTTGAATCTGTATATGCGCAAGCAAAGTTCTAAGAAGTGGTCGTCGATTTCATATACACTACCGTTTAGGAAATTTGCCAATGTGGTCGGGAATAGCAGTAAATGCCAACAAATAAACGAACAGCCTCAACTCTCTCCAATGCCTCCCGAAGGGAAGGAGAGAGAAGTAAGTGGGTGTTTGTTCGTTTGTTGAAATGGGCGAACCTTGCTCTAGCCGGCAAATTTCAGGTAAAATTATTATTGAATTATTTTGTTCAAACTATTTAATGTACCTTAAGAACAGAGACTCATCAGCTAGCATGAAACAATGTGGCGGGGTGTGTTAATTTCGGTGCGTTCGGAGTTATCATCATCTTTAATCAAAGTACCTCCGAATAGTTGCAAGGAATTATTTGTATTCGTACTGATCCATAATAAGTATTATATATTTTTTGTTTGTGTGTTTAGTGTTTATCTATCACCCGATGCTGGTCTGAATGTCTATCACCTTCACTTATCTTCTCTGGTTTTTCTGTTGAGACGTAATCCGGATTCAAATTTTTGTATTGCTGGTGACTACAACATGCCAGGAATATCTTCGCAGCATAACGACGTCGGTTTGCTTCCTGTTAGTTACCGGTTCCACTCTGTGGGAATCAGAAATTTGTGACTCTATAACATTTTTGGGATTATTTCAATTAAATAATGCATTAAACTTTAACATTGTTACTCTGGACTTAGTTTTTTCTACACCTAGTGATTTGTGCGTCATGAAAAATGATGTTAACTTAGTGTCTCTTAAATCTCATCACCCAAGATTAACTTTCGAAATTCCTTTGAAATTTGCCTTTACTTGCTTTGATAGTGAGAACTGCTGGAGATTTAATTTTAAGAAACTGCCATATCAATTGCTAAATGACTACTTTTGTACATTGAATGGGCATGTGTTTGATAATAATATTAGTCGCCCTGTGAATATATTTTACGATATTTTATACAGTGCTTGCGATAGGTTTATACCTAAATTTTAACAGTGGGAATTATCCCAGTTGGTTTTCAATAGAAACCAAAAAATTACAAAAAAAGAAAAATAATGCGTTCAAGAAGTATACACGTAACCGTGCAAATACATCCATGTTCATCACTTACAAAAAATTTGCGAACAGCTTCTAAAATCAGCATTGGTAATTATCGCAAGAGTTACCTATTTTTTACTGAAAATAATGTACATCTCAACTCAAAAGTTTTCTGGAACTATATTAATAGCAAACGCAAGACTAATGGCCTACCAAAAACTATGTGTGATAACAATAATTCTTCTGATGGCTTGAATGTTATATGGTAATATGTTTGCGAACTACTTTAAGTCTGTTTGTTGTAATCATTCTAATCTTACGTCAAATTTTAATCCCATGTACTATCACAATTCAAACTTAATTTTTAATATTGATATAAATACTGACGTTGTCTTCCACAAGTTATCCCCTCCGGATGATATACCCCCATTCTTTCTAAAACTTTGTAGTCCGTCTTTGAGCGTACCCATTTCGCTACTTTATAATCTTTCTTTTACATCTGGGATATTTCCACATCAATGGAAATCCGCATTTGTGGTGTCACTATTTAAACCTGGTGATCGTTCTGATATACGGAATTACCGTCCAATATATGCTCTTCCATCCTGGGGTAAAGTGCTGGAGTCTGTTGTGGCTGATAAAATTATGTCTGCCCTCTTCGCTAGTATAATCCCGGAACAACACGGGTCGTAGTACTGAAATAAATCTGTTAATCTATCACCATTTCATTTTGGAATCTCTGGAGAATGATACCCAGGTTGACTCAATATTCACAGACCTTTGCAAAGTCTTCGACCGCGTAAACCACAAACTCCTCTTATGGAAATGAAAAGCTTACGGCATCACAGGAAGTCTTTGGTCTTGATTTCAGTCCTACTTAATGGATCGTCCACAGTTGGTCGGGATAGGTAATAGCGTATCTGATCTTATTTCTGTTACGTCCGGTGTACCACAGGGCAGCCATTTAGGGCCCATTCTTACTTTTTGTTAACGGCATCAAGGATCGTGTCAATCATTATAACTTTTTTAATTTTTTTGCGAATGACGTGAAATTGTTTACCAC
This sequence comes from Osmoderma eremita, assembly GCA_031763485.1. Taxonomy (NCBI): domain Eukaryota; kingdom Metazoa; phylum Arthropoda; class Insecta; order Coleoptera; family Scarabaeidae; genus Osmoderma; species Osmoderma eremita. The sequence continues at coordinate 17,518 of JARFOC010030320.1, forward strand.
GATTTCTCCCTCCTCAGACTGTATTAAGCTTCAGACAGAACTTAACGCTGTTTCCACTTGGTGTAAAGACAGTAACTTGTTGCTAAATATAGACAAATTTAAAATTATTGCTTTCATTAAAAAAATGTTATTCAGTATGCCTACACAGGTGAGGGTATCATTCTTGATCGTGTCAATCGGATTAAAGATTTGAGAGTTCTTTTCGAAAACTCTTTGAAGTTTAATTTACATATTGACGATATCACCTGTAAGACTCTTAAGTTCTGTGGTTTTATTACACATCAAGCTCGTGATTTTACAAATGTTATTTGTATAATTGATTTGCTTAAGAGTTTAGTTCGTTCTATCTTAGAGTATTGCTCTATCATATGGAATCCATATACGACATTTTACTCGAATAAGATGGAAAGGGTTCAAAGAAAATTAGTCAATTAGATTTTATATAAGCTATATATTGATAAGAATCTATACGCTTATCCGAGACGGCCGTTTTACATGTAAAACGAACAGATAACTGCTGTTTTTCGTTTCAGAAACCGGGCAGTAGTGACTTATTTGCTTAAAAATTTCACAGAACTACTTATGGATATTATTGTCCGTTAAATTTAGTGGTTAGAGAACTAAACGCACTTTCTGAACCGTTTGATATATTTAATTTGAATTTTGTCGAGTTCAAAAGAGCGATTAGGTTACGGAATTATTAGTAGGTTTAGTACGATATGTCTTATTAATATAATTTGAGTCTAGTTATTTAGTATCTAGGGTATTTATGTTTTTATAATAGTGGTACACACCATGTGTTTACTATGTATATCTGCCACCTTTTATGGGATTACCTGTTGGTCATTTTAATAATAAATAAAATCGGTATCAGCAGAAGAACAAATACAAATACAAAAGTTACAAAGTTTAAAAGTGCCAGGAAATTTTTCCTGGGAACAATTTTGCAAGAATGGAGTTTTGTGTCCATGGTGGAAACGGCTAAATCAGGATATTAAAAAAAATTCTGTTTACTGTACTGTACTGTATTGAATTTTATAATTTAATTGAAATATTCAATCTAATGATTTAATATTTCATACAAAAATTCTTTTACTTTCAAACAGTTATCAATTTTAAAACAAACACTAAAATTCAGATCAATCGAAAATGATGCCTACATATTATTATCGACATGGGATCTAATGAAAATAAATTCAACTTGTAAGTGCTATCAAAGTAATAACTTTGATCTAAGACATCCTGCAACATTTAGAAGACGAACATCATCAAAGAACCAGGTTATACATATATACACCCGTATATGCATAAATAGGTTTATATAAATTAATTATTATTGAAATCGTCTTTCGGGATATTAGATTATGAGGCATGCCTGTATTTCAGATTAAGTATACGTACTATTCGCAATTGCCAATGCGTACTGCATTTACTAAATTGTATTAATTGACAGTGGTTGTGAATGTGAAATTAAGTAGTATATGTATAAACCTACACTCAACTAGTATATGTACATGGAAGAAATACCGTTAAATAAAAATAATTCAAATTTTACTTCACTTTCATAATATTCACCGCTGTTGGTGTCTTAAATCTTTACTAATGAGAGAATGTATCCAGAGAATGTATAATTATAAACTGGGAAGCTCATGTTCCAGTTTTAAGTCACCTTATTACTTTCTATATTCTCATTTTATTCTCTAGGAATTTACAATTCAAATTTATTTGAAGGAATATTTATCCTTTACTTTTATTAAACCATTAATTTGTATTTATATTTTACTAGGGGGTGATTAAACTCATGGTACAAGTATGCTGACGTAAGTATACTATTAACTGATGTTGATTTTATAGCCCAGTATATAATGGTCCCAGTGACGTCATCACAACCTGCGCAAAAGCATATACTTGTACTGTGATTAAACCTATGTATTCTTATGAGTAATATCCTTGTATAAAGGTATCCTTGTGTAAGGGTAATATCATTGGATTGATGTATCTTATTGCGTTCAAAGTTACTTCAAGTTGCAGATTCTAACTGTTAGCTCTACCCTTTTTTTGCAATTTGCCTTAATTTACTTCATGGTTTTTAATTCCAAAAAGGTTTAGTATCTGTCAGATGTAATGTATTTATTTTGACTGTTGTCATTGCTTGTACAATGCCTAAATCTTTGATTTAGGCAGGGAGATATTTTGGATGGAACAATATATCTTTGAATTGCGTGTTTATAAGTCCGGAAATATCTATATCACTTCATTTCATAGAGAGAGATTTACTATAATGGATTTCATGACGTTTTGTGTTCAATTTATGGCAGTAATACTTTCTGAAGAGATTCTGGCTCAACAAGATTTTCAAATCGGCAAGTCGACACCACTAAATTTTCTTTCTTTATTACTTTTCCAAATCGATTGTTGGATATTATCTGCATATGGACCAATTTTGAAGAAATGGGTGTGTTTGAAAATAAATGCTAGCCGGTTAATACCAGTGAACTTATTATCAATTTAATATCACAACTTTAAAGCCAAGACAACGTACTTCGAAGTTATCAAGTCTGGAATAATAAGGATTTTTCTTATTTACTTAATGGCGAAGATGTAGCAAAGGAGTTAGTATCAGGTATTTGAAAAATGAGGTCGTAATGTAATGTGATAATTTCTTTACTTCACTTTCATTAGCTCGCCGTTTACTTTTCTCGCGTCTTACGCTTTCAGGAACAGAAAGACAAAATAAACCCAGAATTACATAATTGTCTTGTGAGTAGCAAAGGTAAAAATTATATGCAACTTTGTTTGGTATACAGAAAGATATCTCAATAGGCTCGTCTGTCCCAAAAAGGTAAAGTTGTTACATGATTCATCCCTCTACATCAGGACAATATAGTGGTAGAAAACAACGTAAAAAAGAAACTTGATATCATATTGGAGTATAATGCAAGAAAATCCGGTGTTACGCCATGGACTAAATCATTGGCTGGTATAGTGTAAAGATGGCCAGAAAATGGCGTTTAGGTGTGCCTTGAAACATAGTAGATATAAGCGTGTTGAATTCGTACATCATATGGAAAGTGCTTTGGGAACGCAGAATGCGATAATGAAATCGCGTCATAACTTCATTGATACATAAAGTCAGCCCAAAGCGTCAACAAACTCGTTAAGGGAATACATACCACCACAAAAAAGAGGTGTTGTATGTATCCAACAATTACGGATAGGAAAACGAAAACTATTTGTAGAGAAAGTACGATTGAAATACATACAAGGTGTTTAAATTAAGTAATGAGACTGACAATGTAACGTTTGATATAGCAACACGGAAAGCACGGGACAAGGAGGGGCGACAAGTGGACATTGTAATACGCGTTCAGCGCAAGTTTGAGTTGTCCCCCAGTTTTCGTAGTGCGTTCTACAAACTTTTACAAAACTTCAGCCTGGTCTACGGAGACAGTGTTTTGTCAAAAGCCCAGATTTTCCGGTGGCATTTTTAGAAGGAAGAGAGTCGATGGGAGAAGAGCCACGCAGCGGAAGGCCTTCAACTGCCGCGATGAACCGATGGCAATGTCGACAAAATCCGCGATCTTGTGCATTTAGATCGTCGGTTGACGGTCAGAATGATCGGGGAACAGTTGAATTTGTCTCACACCACCGTTCATCAAATTTTGACCAATGAATTGGGAATGAGAAGGTTCTGTTCGAAAATGGTTCCAAAAAACCTTCCACAGGAACAAAAGGACATTTGGAGAGAAAGGTGCCTTTACTTTTTAGAATCGATAGAAAATAATGCATTTTTTTTGGAACGTGTCATTACTGATGATGAGAGTTGGATGTTTGAGTATTACCCGGAAACAAAACGAGCATGGAATGGCACACTTCAGGCTATCCAAAGCCAAAGAAAGCAAGAATTAGTAAATCAAAGATCAAGAGCATTCTGACTTGTTTTTTTGATAGCCAGGGAATCGTTCACCAAGAGTTCGTGCCTCAGACAGTTGATCAACATTTTTACCGAGAGGTTCTCGAAAGACTCCTTAAAAGAGTCATGCGTGTGAGACCAAACATCAAGAACGATTGGATCCTGCATCATGATAATGCGCCTTCTCACACAGCAATTTCCATAAACGGTTTTTTGGCCAGTAAAAATATTTCTGTGGCCCCTCAGCTTCCTTATTCATAAGACTTGAGTCCTTGTAACTTTTCCTCTTCCCAAGATTGAAAATTCATCTGAAGGGACATCATTTTAAGATACTCGAAAACATTCAAACGTCTGTAACCGACCAGCTAAAGGCGAGTTCAATATCCGAGTTCCAGCACTGCTATGACGAATGGAAGAACCGTCTCCAACGCTGTGGGGCTTCCCAAGGGAGTTATTTTGAGGAAGACAACGTTCAATTGTAATTATATTCAAATAAAAATATTTAAAAACATCAGTCTCATATGTGGGGAGCATTTCAGTGTTGCTTGTAATTCATATTTTTTAAATAAATATTTCCTTCCTCTTTGTATGTATTTTTTAAACACATAAATCATTAAACACATAAACAAGAAAATATTTCTTATTCAATCATTCTAACCGAACATATACTGGCGATTACATTGCCGGTGTAAATGTAGGATCGGCTGGACCCAGCCGCTAGTTCTTGCTTGGCTCATTTTCGATATACGCCGGGTTAATTATAGATATTAGAATCAATGAAGTGTAAAGCTCCTATTGGATATTGACTTCCAAGCTGAAGCGGTATTGGTACTGTTGAAATACATATTTACTCATCTGTATGTATGTGTAGTGGTTTGTTAACAACACACAAAACTTAAATCGGAGAAACACTGTTTTCTGTGCTCCGAACATATGCATCATGTCACATACATGACTAACTTCAAGCAAACTCTTCATCTAGTAACTTATTTTGTGTTCTTATTACCAACTTAAAATACACAGTATGCATAGGTACAGTGCGGAACAGTCAAATGTAATAAATTCATCGTCTTAATTATTGCTTCGTCCCTAAATTCAATCCCCTTCGAGTGACTGTTGCAACCTCCAAATTTTTGTTATATGACCATGCTTTATTCAAATTTATTCAAAAATGTTATGGTTTAAAAATTTTATTGCAAAAATTAACAATAAAATAAATAAATTCATCTGGTCAACAAAATTAGCTACAATACACTAAAACCTTAAAAAACATCTTGATATTGAAAAGGCAAGCAAAAGTATTGTTTTGACGATACCAACGAAGAAGAATGTATAAGAACTCACCAAAAACATAAAACGCCGTAGCAACTTGCATTATTGTAATCGCATGACAGTAATTGTACGTGTTGCTTCAATTTTGTTAACTGGACTTCAGAAAAATGTTTTATTTAACAGAAATGCATAAAATAACAATTCTGCAGATAGTTGGTTACGGAGATAGCACCCGAACACAAGTCGACATTGCTTGCCTATTTCAAAAAAAAATTCCCGATTTGGCGCCTATATCCCAAGCGACAATTAGTAAAATTGAAAAGCAGTTTAGCTGGCTTCAACATGTAAGGCAGATAATAAAGGAACCTTCTAATGCACTGTGTAATTATACCAAATTCGATGTAATGCTTGAGTTTTAGGAAACTTCACGTTCTCCGTCTCGACAAGCAGCTACAGCATTAGATATTCGCCATTCGTCGATTCTTCCCATATTATTAAAAGAAAATAAAATGCATCCCCATAAATTGATACCAGCTCAGGAGCTCTTTGAAAACGATTTTGATATAATAACGTATTTTTGTGAACAATTGATGGAGATGTTAGATAACAATGTTATCCAACTAGAAAATGTTTTGTTTTCTGATGAGTGCACTTTTACACTTTACGTCCATGCTAACCGTCAGAATTGTCGCTACTGGCCCAGGGACAATCCTCGCTGAATGCGAGCATTAAGTTCGGAATACCCTGAAAAAGTAAATATTTGGCAGGGATAGTTGGAAACCATGTTATTGGTCCCTCTTTCATTTAGAGAAATTTCAATGTAGATACTTATTTGGCACTACTCCAAAATAATGTCATGCCAGCTTGGACAAATTTATATGTTATATATATATATATATATATATATATATATATATATATAAACCTACAATTTTCAACGAATGTGCTATGGTTCCAGCAAAATGGAGCACCACCACTTTGCCAAATGAATGCCAAGCAGTATTTAAAAAGTTAAAACTGTTAGTCGAAAGGGGGTTGAATTTAAGGATGAAATTTTCACCTTGCAGGATATCATTTGATAATCTAAAATTGACGTGTTTCGAGAATTTTTATAAATATGCACAATAATGGAGATAATGAATTTATTCAATTTGTCAGTTCCGCGCTGTATGCCTTACTCTGCATTACAAATCTAACTTGTCCCACCATATTTGGTGGTACCAAGCCAGTAAAATGTAAGCCTAGATACAAATAAATTAACCAGACCAGAATTCTTGTATGAACATGTAGTTTGTTTTATGTACCCATAAATATTTACGTTGTATCACAGCCCTTAGAATACCTTGCACATATACGGTTATAGGATTGATCCAATAAATCCGATAAATATCCGATAAAAAAAAAAGATTATAAATCACGCACAAGTAGAGTTATTTCCCGCGAATAAAAGCTTTATGCAAGCCAAACCAATCAAGTACAGACGTACTGAACGATGTATGTGTATAAACTATTAATATCAGTGATGTCGACATTATAGAATCCGTTCAAGTTACGCACTACTTTACCAAATACAGGCACGTTGATGGTTTTATTTTCTGTTGCAATGCTACGAAATGTTTGTTCTGATATATTTATGTCATATATTTCCATTTAGTACGTGAACATAAAGCGAGACAAAAACACATCTGATTTCATATTGATCGCTTATAGCATACTTACTTGCAGACATGTACTTGACCCAATTGCTGCTCATTCGTTTTGTGTTTTTCAATTAACCGTAAGTATGGAGTAATTACTATGGGCGTGTTACGAAGGGTTCAATTAGCTTACACTTATCCATATACATATACATTATATATCTGTGTATACAGAGTGGGCAATCGAAAACGAAACAGACATTAACTTTCAGGGTAATTGTTATTTGCAAGAATGCCGAACATCTGCATCTTTATTTAAAGGAAGACACCTTTTTATTCAATCGAACTGTGAAAGGTCATTCCCTTCCCACCACTTCATTCAACAATACGTTTTAAATAGGGAATGCACTAAGGTCACAGTATTGAAACGTTAACATTTTTTAATTCAATAGTTGCTGAGAGTGATTGCTGCCAACTTCTGCACAATATTAGAGTATATGTATTGTTACACTCGCCGTGTAATAGAATACAATTCTTTTCTTCTAAAATATTATTTTATTATGTTTCGTCACTATTTATTTAGGATAAGCTTAAGAATTCTGAGATGCATTCATAAATTTTTCCATTAAATAAGCAATAAACCGATTTACGTTTATTATCGAAAATGCCGACAGTCACTTTAACTGCCCCTAGTAACAAACATCTGGATCAGGTAGACAACAAAGACCCTCTTTGTTTGGTGCATACAGAAGGCATGCATTTACTTATTCGAATTTTAAATATTATTTAATCTCTCTCTTATTAAAGATAGTGTTATCAGTTATCATTTTAATCTGTAATACATTACCCGTGATTCATTCAGTAAAGCTTTGTTTTCCTATAATATTTTTGAATAATTTCTTTTCCTATAATATATTTGAATAAATATTTGTCGACTTGTAGTTGGTTGAACCCTTCGCCAGTGCAGGTAATTTTGCAACACTTCTTCGGGAGAAAATTCCCAATGCAAGACAGTTCCTTTCGGGAGTTCCTTTCAGGAGTCCGTTTCGGCCACTCGCGACACAACAAGTGACTTTGGATGCGGCAGCGACAAGACAACATCTCGTCTTCGTCTGTCCAGACAAGACCCGGAATCCACCTCTCCGTCCCTTCGAGACAGGACAAACCGTTCGCCTACGTCCGATAACGACAAGACGGTGTTGTTTTTTGTTATAAGTACCATGTGGTACGTGTGAGGTGTTACCTTCACCACTTCGAAGCCCATTCTTCAAATCAGGAACCCCTAAGTCGTCCATCCAAGACTCGCGTACTGACACATGGTCAAACAGCTAAGTATTCTAAACCCCTTATAGTTCTAAATTCTTTTATTCTAACTTTTTCTCTACATCGACATCAGAGGTGACCCAACTCGTACTGTCGCAACCGCGATTAACTTAGCGCGCATACATTATTCGTTCATACCGTTTATTCATTATCTATTTCAATTTTTAAATTCATATTCTTTTTTGAAGAAATATACATTTTTAAGTGTCCTAACTAACTTTATTTAGTTACCAGATTCCTCAATCTTTGTTTACAAATTACATTATGATTATTTGATGTTAGGCATGTTTTTTCGCGTTTGTATTTTAATATTTCACACACACGTAGCAATAATTCACACCGAAATTATTAAAACACTTTGCTTTTTTAATACCTTGCTCTGTTACCACAACTTTTTTTTATTTTTTCACCAATTATTTGCAATTATGCCAATTATTTGCAATAATTGTCGCCCAACTAGTGGGGCTACTTTTTTATTATTTTTGATTAAGTAATAATCATTTGTAATAATTCGCGCCCAACACGTGGGACTCATTTTTGATTAGGTGCAATCATTTGTAATAGTATGTTGAAAACGTTCCATTTTATTAAAAATCCATTGGCGTAACAGGTTTAAAGGAAAGTGGCCTAGATTTCACTTCTTAAGTAACCATAGAAAATGAGCTAATTTTGCTAAGCTTTGTCGAATATTCTGCTAAATAATATTTCCCTGGTTCTCAAATAAACTTACTAAAAATCTAGAGTAATTCATTCTAATAGTTTCCTTTTATAGTTTATCAGGAACAGAGATCATATAATATTCATTTATAGATGTTTGTTACATATTCTTAATTGTCCTAAAAACATGCTGGGCAAGTGGCCTTCGAAACGAGAAAAAAATCGCCAATTGGGTAAGAGCACTTTACAGCGAGATATTTGTTGATCATATTCCTAAATGTTTCTATTCGCTACGTTCTACACCAGTGACTTTTAGCCGGTGTGCCGTGGAAGAATGGTAGGTGTGCCACGTAAAGTTTAAACGTCAACGTAACTAATTTTAAAAAGAATTTTATAAAAAGTCCACAATACAAAAAGTGTACATTATAAAATCAAGGTAGAATCAAACACGTCTGTTCTCCGCTAAATTCTATATTCAACTATCCCTTACAGTTAACCAATCGTGTATGTCTCACTGTATTTATTTTATAATATGCAGGTAGAATTTGGGTTCCAACCGATACATATTTTGCTTAATGTGTATTAGATTGAACATAATATACTGATATAGGATTATATTGTATTATGACGAACATGACGCCTCATCATTGCAATTAATAACATGTAAAAATTAAAGTACCTTTAAATTGATTGTAGAAATATACTATTGCTATAATAACCAAATGTCCACAATATGGTAAAAATCTAGTGTCAGTTGGAAAACAACATAACCTAAATATTTAAGAATTAAGACCTATTTTACAAAATCACAGAGACACGTAAACTTTAGATTGACGGGGGACAGCTTTTGGGAAAGAAATGATCTCTATAGCTTCAACCCTCTAGCCAAAATTTTTAAATTGCACTAGGGGTTTTAGTTAAGCATCACTCCAGTGTACGCAACCGAAATCGGAAACATTATTAATCATTTGAAAAGTAGTGTCTCTATAGCGGTTTTGAAGCGAATTAACTAGTGCGTCATTGGCTAGCGAAGGACCGAATTTCCAGCTGCTTTAAAGACTGCACTAGTGTTTCATTTCTTACGGAAGGAGTGTAGGAGCACTTCGAAAACTTTCGGTCTGTATCGGTGTTGAGTGTGTTTTCGACGGTCTTTGAGTCAGTGTTACAAGAGCGGTTCTTGCAGTATTTCGAGAAACGGAATATTATTGGCGATAGCCAGCACGGCTTCCGTGTCCGAAGGTTCACGAAGACGACCTGTGTCGAGTTCATTGAATTCGCTAGCAAGAATTTGGATCAAAAGAAATGTGTCGATGGGCATTTCTTCGACTCATTGTCAGTAGGCAGCAAGTTGATGCGTTATTTCACGAGTTTGATTATATATTTCGGTTAATGGCCGGTGAATGCGCCATTTGAGCACAACATATAGGTTATGACCTGTTCCTAGTTGGACGCCTGCTGTTGAAATGTCTGTGCTCGTGACTAGATTTGTCATATACTGGTATTTTGAACAGTTAATACTGAGTCCTTGTGTAGGAATACTATAAAGATCCTCTAATACAAATAATACACTGTTATGCCAAAATGAATAACAAAGCTGTTTTTGTGGATTGTAGTAGTCAAGTGATTGCGTATAAATTTTGGTACACGCACAGGAACAGATTTTCAGATTGAGAAAATATATTGTTTTAACCATATTTTCTTAAAACGGAAATAATAACGCTTTCTTGTAAGAATCTCTGCTCGTCTAAAGAATGTGCATGCACTAAGGCCAACGAATATATTCGTCAATTATTCACTGATCGTTTAAATTTTGATCGACTTGGACAATCTCTGTTTGGATAGCGCTGCGAGTAAAGTTTTGCAGCTTGATAAGCATTATAACCGCATTCAAAATAAACTCGAAGCATGTCTAAACGCTGTTCGTTCATTTTAGAGAAAAATCAACTCGACAGATCTTGAGACATTTGCTTTTTCCAAACAACTTGATTTTCTAACTTATCACATTGTTGCACCGCAATGTATTTCGATTCCCGCTTTGTGTTTGTCATTTGTTTCCAATGCTAGTGGTATTTTTCACACGACTAAATAATTATTTTGTTACTTCATCTGATCAGACGGAAGATATACGAAGTCCCACGGAGCAGTACTATCTTAGCTAATGCCCACCCGTAACGTTAGCACCAATCGCTGTGTCCTGTTGCTTAAATAACTTCTTATTAACTGAAGTGGTATTCCTCTGACTCTGTAGAATTCCAGCTTAGACGGCAGAAATTTGTGGTCGACACAATCAAAAGCCTTCGACAGGTCACAGCATATCAGTTCTACCTGATCTTTATTATCCAGAGTATCTGTTAAAGTCACCTTTAGTTAAATTGTTATTCTTTTTATCAGAATCAATTATCCTTTTCCTCGATTCCAATTTTATAAAATTCCACGTGTCACTGTATTTGTTTGTGGTACTCTGTATATAGGTTGTTACTGCTAAACGTTTTGCTTCTTCGATGTTTTCTCTACATTTGTTCCTGGGTATATTGTAAGCTCCCTTTAACTGTGTTCCAATCACGTTATTTACCACATCCAAACCATCCAATCTATTTTTTAATAGTTTTAAGTCATCCATAAGCCATTTAGTGCTCCCAATATGTTTCTCTCTTTTCTTAGAGGAGATTACTGTGAAAGACTCGTCGAAGAAGGCAATTAGGTGTTTATAAAATAAGTGAAACTGTATAATCGGATCTTTCATTGTCAGGCAATCCCAGCCAACTGGTGCTAGTTTTCTAATAAATAGATAAGTAACTGTATCATTGATATTTCTTATCTTGTATTTTTTATTTTCAGGTGCTGAAGGGACTTTAAGAACTGAATACATTTGACCTAAGTGATCCGACAGATGTGGTTGTACAGTCACAGATTGATAGTGCGTTTTAGTGATGTTTGTGAAAACTTCTATACAAGTGGATGAGTTATCCGCAATTCGCGACGGTTCGAGAAATACGGGCTTCAATTTAGAAGACAAAATACTATTTACCAGCTCAGTCCGCCCTTACTTAAAGAAATTCTATATTAAAATCGCTACAATTATATTTGCCTTCGGAAATCTTTCACACAAATACACCAAAAACAACCAGATTTAACCTTCTCTAAGAAAACATTTGTATTACCATTTGGCGGTATTTACAGGGTAGCCCATTTTCTACCGGTCTTTCTACCGGTTAACTATACTAAGTTGCTCAGAAAATATAGCTATAGTTGATGCTAGTGTCACTTTTGTTATCGAGTGTAAGGTTTGTGAAATACTCAATAAAAAATTTAAAACTTTCAAAAACTTCGACGTCAAATATGATCACAACCCCTTAAGATAAAATAAAGTTAAAACCTGTTTCTAGTACAGTATGTAGAATCTAATCATGTCATTTAAAAATCCATGACATTCTTTATTTTGGAGATTTTATTTTGGAGATAAAATAAAAATTTTTTTAAATGGAAATCATAGTTGGCCATGGTGTCATTAAAATGCTTATTTTTTTTGTGACTTCATTGATATAACATTTGGTATAGTTATCGTTTGCTTTGTCTACTCCCTTATGTTTTTGCTGAGTTTTATTTCGATTTTTTTCATTCATTCTTCATTCTTTAATCTTTTATTATTTTTTCCATAATAAAATATTTTCAAAGCCTAGTTTGTTTGTTTGTTTGTTTGTATCCTAATGCAGAGACTTAACACTGGCGGCCTTGAGGCCTATTGTATCATCCTACATTAGGTTTGTGTATGTGTGTATCGTGTGTGTGTGTGAAAAGTTTATGGCTTGTTACTCTGCCTCTCCTCGCCGTAGAGGCAGTGTTGATTTAATCCTCAACACTGAAGGGTACCGAGAGGGGTACCGACCACCCTTGCTGCAACCGATCTTTAGAAAAATCGGCTGTCGCAAGGGAGATTCGAACCCCGACATCCTGTGCAGGTGTCTAGCGCTCTTACCACTGCGCTATCACGGCGTTTCAAAGCCTAGTTGATTATTTTCCTAATTATTCCAAACAATAATTCCTTATTTCACTGCAAATCAAAATCCAAATGTTCCATCAAATACCAAATGTTATATTAATGAAATCAGAAAAAATAAGAATTTAAATAATACACAGATAAAATTTTTTCAGAAGGAATTACCTCCGCACTGCGGTGGAAGAAAAAAGAGTTAAATCTAACTAACAAATGTGTCAGTTTGCTCCGTTTGTGAATAGATATCCTCATTTTTATGTAGTTAATAAAACGGTGGAAATATTTAAC
>JARFOC010030354.1:0-30573 GCA_031763485.1 Osmoderma eremita
AGAAAGTAAATTACCTGGTTCATTTTCAGAAGTGGATGATAGTGGAGATAATCCATCATTACTAACTTTCGAAAAGGATGCAAGAGGGACAGCATCACGATTAAGGTACTTCTTTAGCTTGATAATTATAAGCAGAAGTATGGAAATGCCTAGAGCATACTCGAAGATATTGTACATTTGCGAAATCGTGTAGGTAACATATTTCCTTCCAAGTTTTTAATGCCGGTGGATGTTTTGGGAACCCATGAAAGCGAATTGATTCTTGACCCCTATGAACGCTTGGACAATCACGAAATGCACATTAGTGGTGAATCTTAGGCATGTCTAATAAATTAGCAAATTAAATCTAAGAAACGAAATTTAAAATCCAAATTTTATTACTTACGTTTACAATTTACACAAAGAAATGATGTGTAACACTATTTGTCGGTTGTGGCACGCTAGCGGCGCCTAGCTGGAAAAGCGACACTATATCGTAAAGGGTGGGGCAAGGGAAATTATAATAAATCTATTAAAACTAATAGGAAACTACCTTGAAATTCTCACCAAAGTATCACATTTAGAAATATTGGAGGTTAGTCGCATTTTCAACATTAAACATTACGTTTTTCGCAGTTTTATTGCTAACATTAATTCCATTTTTGGAATTCGATTTCTCGTTTATTGATGGTGGTTGGCAATACCAGGGGTTGGTACTTGGGCTTGCGGCCATCACAAAGGGTATTAGATAAGGTATTTGATAAATCAATTCGTTCGTTACTTGTTCGTACTATAATTACAGTACCATATCCAAATTACATGTTCAAATATATCCTTAAGTTTTTCGATATTATTAAAAAAATATTACAATTTCTTGGTTAAGTAATTATAATTAAATTAGCAAGTGTCAGTTAAATGTCATTCAGAAGTTGCCCGGCTTGTGTCAACTTGACATAAATAAAAAGAATCCAAATTTATTATTATTAAAATACATTATTAATTCAATTTACCAATTTGTAACATTGCAATATATACCGAGATCTTCATTCATTACGCAAACATGTTCCCAATGTATAACGTTTACCTGCAACTTTTTTTTAATAATCCAGTTTCTATCAAGAGAAAGAAAACAATTCTTTATGTCAAATATTTCTTTAATAATTTATTCATTCATCAACGACAAATTTTTATTGAAAAGTAGAAAATTTATTTAAATTGTGAACAGGTAAAACAAAGATGAAAAGGTGGCAATGGTAACGTGGTACCAGGAGAATAATAGTTTAAGACAGATTAGCGACATGTATTCAGTCAGTTATCCTGAAATTGCAAATCGTATTTGTTATAACCTCATTTATAACTGCGTTCACAAATTCGCAAACAAGCTGCGTTCAAAGTGAGATACAACAAAAATTTCCTATTGTAATAGAGGATCACTACGTTACTCCTGTGAGTCTTAAAATAACACAGTAACATTAATAAATATCACTATTTTCATACAATATGCTTTCAGAAAATCCCGTAACCAACATGACCAAGTAATGTTGGTTGCATACCTCGCAGATTGGTGGTCCTTCAATGGGTTGAATACACGATTTTTTGGTTATTCCACATTGTAATCGCCTATCACTTGTTTTTTTATTATTATTTACGTTTTTCTTTCTATTGTCTTGTGTTGTAAATACAGTAAGTTGAGTGATATAGACAATTATTTGACGCTTGATACCGTGTAATAGTTACAAGTTGCATAATTTTATAGGTCACGTGGGTTATGAGGATTTCTAAAGGACCTGTGTATTTATTTTATTTTTACAATTAAATTGAGTATATTTGTTGGACAATTGCTTATTTCATTCATAGCATAGTACCTACAACAAAGTTTTAAAGCTCTTTTTACTGCACACAAAATAAAATACTACAAAAACTTTATGCAACTCGAGAGATTTTACGACAGATTTATGATCTGATAAGAAGAGTTTTAGATAAAGTAGATAGATTCAACCTAGGCTTTTTTATATTGCATTTTGTTCTCAATCATAATTGCAACAAGAAATTACCGTGAGTAGTGTATATGATAACCTACATACTGATTAGACTCCATCCTTCTGATTGATAATGATATAAAATGGGTTGGGCAAAGTGATAAGGGTATAGAATATAAAACAATTGAAAGAGATATGGATGACCCAAAAAGTGTATATACCAAGTTGATAATAATAATATTGCGTGGACCACTTTAAAGTGATACACGGAAATATCACAGAAACAAAGCAAATATTTAAAATTCGGAGCAGATACAGTTGTTATTGACAGAGGGGGAGACACATTTTTGTTACAACATTAAAATTGTATTATTAGTCGTTACGTCACATGAAAACCAACTTAATGTTTTTTTTTTAATGGAATGTATACCTTTTTGTGGTTCTATTGATAAAGGGAACCAGTAAGAACACACTGTATATTTTGTATTGAAATATCAGGCATTCTCTTAAATTAGTATGAAATTTGAATGTTTTTATTCCGGGCATCTAAACCATATAATTCACCCAATTTTCATAGATGTAACGTTGGCAATAGGTCGCAGAGTTCACCTGCATTTGTCAGTAACATATTCGAGCCGCGGAATGCATTACAAATATCCCGTACACAACTGACAACAGTTTCAATTACTACATAAATTTGTATCAGCGATCGTTGTCAATGTTTTAGTCAAACATTGAACACAGCCGTTAGATATAACTTGCGTAACCGTATCCTTGTTTCAAAATATGCCATTTACGCTTTTATGTATTCCGTAAATAACATTCGCGCCCATCAATATTTTGGATATTGGAGGGATATTTAAAATTTTTATTTGTTATTAATAGATATTGTATTTTATACCTTGACATATACAAATTACATAAAATAAAGGTAAAACACAATAAATTTAAATCTTTCATAGTGCCGTATGCGATTTTTTTTTGAAGAATGCTGTTTGCTATTTACGTGACGTTGATAATTCCTTTTGGACCAACACATTAAAGGGATATTATAAAAAGTACACATTGAATTTTAACACCATTATACTTTAGGCCCGCCTTTTCTGCTATAAATTGTGTAATTTTTTATATACATATTTCTTTCGTTTTCTTGTTATTAATAATTGTGTATTTTAATGGCATATTTTACTAGAATTAAAGCAAATTTTCGCGATAACTTTTAAGAAAACAAACTATTGGAACAGATATATTTACCTCGTTTACAATCACTGGCATTCTGGATGAGGAACTTCTGTATTTATTTATAAAGTATAATGCATACTTTTGCTTTACTTTGCTAAGAGTGCTAAAAGCATGAAGTAATTATTAGACGAGATGTTTCTAAAAGAATAAAGACATAATAAAAGTCCACATTAACGCTTGCTTCAATAATATATTTTTTATCGCTTTTTAAATGCAAAATTAGGAAATATTAATTGACTGATACAAACCTCAATGCATTTTTATATGAAAACCTCTATGCATTCCAATGAACTTTACTAAACATTGCTATGGAAATTTATTATTAATATTCGTTTTGTCAGGCGGTTTGAATTTTAGTGCTTTTTCTGAAATAAGTATATCATTTTTCAAGCCAAATAAAGTGCATGAATTTTATTCGATGTTAGTAAAGTTTTTGTCCTACATTAACATAATTCAAATTAGTCAAATTTAGTAACTAGTATTTAGGTCACATTTCAATAAAAAAAAAAGTATATGGGATATACCTGAATTAATATATAATAAATTAAGTTTTTTTTAACACGAAATATGGGACGAATCAATTTTTTCCACACCATGTACACAAAAAATAAACAGTTAGGGCTAAAAAAAATATAACTTTATTTATGTAACTGCGGGTTTTATTTCTTGTTAACTGTACACGCATTATAAATGTTATCTTTTTCTAGGGCAGTCAATATTATCCGTATCCAATGAATAAGAAGGTATACTAAGAGGGCATGGAGGAACCAATAATGTACATACATATATACTACATTCACAATCGCAAGATCCATGTTTAATATATATGTACTACGTTATGAAATAGTTAATTTTCTTAAGGCTCTTGTAATAATACTCTTAGGTTTAAGTATAAATTGTTGTACATATAATAATTATTGTAAATATAGGTTCGTATTGTTAATGTATCAGCACCAACAGACTATCAATAATAATATAAATGTGTTTGTATGCAAAATTGTTTCGTTTATATGTATTTCATTAGGCCGTAAAATAACTTCGTAAATGAGGGCTGCGTGTCATTACTGTTGCACTTAAAGTATGTACAAAAGGGTACCGTTACTCCATTACTAGAATTTATTCGCCGTAGTGGCCTACATATTTTCCTTTTCGCACACTTCTTCGTTGCTGGTGTATGTATACATATACGCGGTAGGTCCAGAAAGTAAATTTCGTTTCCGCTTTCTATCCAAAGCGATCTCCACTGTTGGAGATCGCTTTGGATATAGCACAAACAAGAGACCCTAGAAGATAGGCAATGTTTGGGAAAGCAAAAATGAACCTAGAAGACTATATAGATCAACCGGCCAAGGACAAACAGCGTTGTTGGAAGCACAGGAATGGTTCATGGGAAATGGATTACATTTAAATGAAACAAAGACACAAAGGTTGGTACTTACCATGAAGCACCTGCCAGAGGATGAGAAAAAGACCGTGCAGTTCCTGGGACTACAAATATCACATAATTTAAGTTACAAACATCATGTAAACGAAATAACAAAAAATTAGCTTCAGCAATTTATGTGATAAGGCGAATAATGGACATAGCCACAAGAGATGCGGCAAAGGTAGCTTGTTTTGCATTATTCCATTCACATGCAACAAAAGGAAGCGGTAAGAACTCTATCAAACGCGAAATACATGGACTCCTGCAGAAATTTATTTATAAAACCAAACATATTAACACTAACATCTACATACATTCTACAACGTCTGGAATATGTGCACAAATGTAAGGACCAATTCACACGAGCATGACACGAGAGGCAAGAACAAATACTCAATACCATACCAACGCATAAACAGGACAAGATATGCTGCGAATTATTACGGGTTGAAATTCTATAACCATTTATCTGATGATATAAAAGAAATGGAAGAGAAGAAATTTAAACTAAAAATGAAGGAGATGCTACTGGCAAAACCAATTTACACCTTTGACGAATATTTTAATACGAAATTTTAAATGTGTTGTAAAGAGTCCCATTTACATATATAGTTGTTTTAGTTGTTTAGTGTTGACAATACCAATACATGTATTATATTATGGAAATAAATCTATCTATCTATCTAAAACATTGCATTCACATAAGATGTGATACGCAGCCACTATTGCCTCTTCACATTGTCTGCAACTTGGGTCCTCAATGTCAAATTTTCTGTAGGTGTCTTTCCACTGCCCAGCATCCCGTTGGGAGATCTATTACTGTACGAAGGTGATTTCTAAGATCTAATAGTTCGTCAGCCTTCTTTACTGGTGGCTCCTTAATAAAGGATTTACTATGACTTTGCCTGGTTGTATTTTCCAATATTTTTTGTGTTCTTCTCGGACCCATTTTCATATCTGCCATCGTACTGCGTTTTTTCTCACACCCAGGGCAGGTTCTGGGCCAAGTATTCTTTCTTCGCTAGCTCATCGGCTTTCTCATTGCTCACGACTCCTGAATGTCCAGGCACGCAAAACAAAGTAACTTTATTGCGTTTCACGAGTATATTCATAGTATATATAATCTTATTTATGGGCGCGTTCACAAATACGCCAACAATCTACGTTCACACAGCTCTCAATGGATTTTCCTCAAATTTCACGTCCACTACTACATGATATTGCGTCTGAAGAACTGTACTTTCGAAAAGTGGATACCCAAAACGCATACGGAGCAACACAAATTGGAAGTTCACTTGATTTGATTTGATACGAGGATGGCGATGCCTTGTTAAGCCGTATAGTCACTGGGGAGCAGTGGATCTGGATTTCCCATGAGTCAAAACGAGAATCCACATCATCGCCAACAAGGCAAACCTATCTATCAAGGGGAGATAAGGCAAAAGGTGCCACGCTATGACAAATGCCTGTACGATTGTGGTAACTGCATGAAAGAATAGTTTAAATGATGCAATTTTTTTCCACGTATATTTCAGGCTTTTTTTAACTGCCTTTCGACATACTTTCTGGATATACCTGGTATATAAAAAGGAAAACGGTTTCAGATACGTTATTATGCCGTTTTGTGGCGACTTTGAACCAAAATAGAGAGTCGACATAGACGGATCGAGGTAACAAGTTCCCAAACCGATTGTGCATATACCAGCGAAAAAAAGTTAGCGGTGCTGCCAATCTATAAATGATTACATTCCTCTAAGGAATAAAGTCTTCAATGTATAGAGAACCATAATGGAACGGCACCGCGTCGTAATACTCTGTGAAAATGAGGACAATCATCATTCCTAATTGCTAATTATGAAGTAATTAATCATTTGCGGATAGTCCTTATACAATAGCACCCTTGTGAGTCATGACGATAAAATAAATTCTTCGTTATTGGAACAGCTACTAGTGCTACTTGCAGAATTCGTTAGCATAAGCATTTCCTGCACGATATGCCCGATTTATGCTGCGTAATCTAGCTGCTTTCTCTAAAATTGTGAGGCGAAGTTAACTGTAAAAATTACTGTACGTAGAAAGACAAAAAAAAATGGAATACCTAGTAATTCTTATGGGAAAAACTTTAAGAAGCGACCTACAAAGGATTATGTTCATCACATATAAATATTGCCTTAAAAACATTGATTTTTCAATGGATCCTGGACGTAATTTTAGACTAACAAATAAATTGTTTCTAATACACAGTATCGGGAAAATCCACACCGCACAAATTAATTTAATAAAATTCGGGACATATGTTTCAAGAGCACGTCGACTCCCATTCTCAACCAATTCCCAGCCAACACTCCTTGCAATTCTTTCACAAATTGTTTCTATTAAAATAAGATAAGAAAACATTTTTTTCTTCTCTTGAATATCACCACTGATAAACATTCTATAAAGATACCGAAATATTGTGTCTACATACAATAAAATGGAAAATTTTGAAGATTTTTTCAAAACAGCCGAACGAGCAACAGGCGCCTCTCTATGGTACACTGATGAGGGTTTAGTAGCCCGAAACATGGTGATAGTGTCTGTTATTACACAATCGGATGTCTTGTGTGTTCCAGAAAGTATATTTATATATCTTTAATACATTTATAAACTTCAATCAAGAAAATTGTGTATATCTGCAAAACAATATTTTCTTAGAATAAGATAACTGTCCAATTTTTGAATCATGCTATGATTTCTTAGGTCACACCTAGTTATTTTATTATTTATTATGGTAAATAATTAATTACCACTACAATACATATCAGCAGCATAGCATGTAATTTCAAACGCACGTAAATAATAACCTACAATTATATGCACCTATTGAACCAATTCTCCATTAACACGGATTTAGTTTAATTAATAAATAAACACACATCAGCCATCCTTTACGCAGTGCAAATTAAAACTAGTTCGTTTTGCCCGGCGTGATCTTAGAAGAAACGGAAACAAACCACCATGCGATCGGCATCTACGGCCTAGAATCAATGGGTATAGTTTCCGCTAACACCTACAGATACCAGGTCTGTTCTGATCTCTGGAAGATCCGGTAATAGCTTCTATGCTTTAATAAGAAATTCATGGCGTCATAAGTGTCAATGACTCAAGAACTTTCCTCGCAACCGGACCTTGACAAATACTACAATACTACTGTGGTGACTGGATCTTTCTTTAATAATGTAACATTCGAAATTTTGTAACAATTGTTCCTTTATTATTTATGTATTGTTGTTATTACATATCCCGTGATGGTATTGTTTTGGAGTATTATATTGTCTTGTGTTTAAATGGGCGTGATCAGTTTTTCAAACCGGAAAAAGTGAAATTTTTCTTACACAAACATAGCGTGCGGCGTTGTGTATCTTAAACTCTATAACGATGCGAAAATTATAATTTTCCTATATTTCTGTTTATTTCGAAACCATTTGAAGATGTAGAAATAAATGCTTCCCAGATCACAATTCTACGAAATCATTTCATTTCTGTTTGTATAGATAGATAATAAATTTATCAGAATCACTGTCTCCTATATTTACCTAAAAAAAACCTAGAATTTTATTATTACATTCTTTAAACTCACATTCCAAGTACTACTGACAGGTGCGGAAATATCATCCTACCTGCGACTATACGAGGTCTGTAAATTAAGTAATGAGACTGACAACGCAGCGTTTGATATGGCAACATGGGAAGCACGGGGCCAGGAGGAGCGACAAGTGGACATTGTAATACGCGTTTGAACTCGATCAAGTCATTCGGTTGCCCGTTGTCGTTTTTTCCGTGAACCCGGTTTTCGTAGTGCGTTCTATACAAATGAAAGACATTAATTTCGAGCAACGGTGTGCTATTAGGTTTTACTTCAGATTTGGGCAAAGTGCAACAGAAACTTTTGCAAAACTTCAGTGTCTTGTCAAACGCCCAGGTTTTTCGGTGGTTTAAGGCATTTTCAGAAGGACGAGAGTCGATAGGAAATGAACCACGCAGCGGAAAGCCTTCAAGTTCAAGAACCCATGGCAATGTCGATAAAATCCGCGATCTCGTGCGTTCAAATCGTCGGTTGACGGTCAGAATAATCGGCGAACATCAAGTTCGCGTTCGCGTT
Source organism: Osmoderma eremita (assembly GCA_031763485.1). Taxonomy (NCBI): domain Eukaryota; kingdom Metazoa; phylum Arthropoda; class Insecta; order Coleoptera; family Scarabaeidae; genus Osmoderma; species Osmoderma eremita. Next base: position 8,768 of record JARFOC010030354.1, read on the forward strand.
CATCAAGTTTTGACCAATGGATTGGGAATGAGAAGAAGATCTGTTCGAAAATGGTCCTAAAAAACCTTTCCCAGGAACAAAAAGGCATCAGGAGAGAAAGGTGCCTAGACTTTTTGGAATCGATTGAAAATAATGAAAATTTTTTGGAACGTGTCATTACTGGTGATAAGAGTTGGGTGTTCGAGTATGACCCGGAAACAAAACGCCAGAGCATGGAAAGGCACACTTCAGGCTCTCCAAAGCCGAAGAAAGAAAGAATGATCAAATCAAAGATCAAGAGCATGCTGATTTGTTTCTTTGATACTCAGGGAATCGTTCACAAAGAGTTCGTGCCTCAAGGTCAGACAGTCAACTAACATTTTTACCGAGGGGTCCTCAAAAGACTCCGAAAAAGGGTCATGCGTGTGAGACCAAACATCAAGAACGATTGGATTCTGCATCATGACAATGCCCCTTGTTACACAGCAATTTCAATAGACCCTTTTTTCGCCAGTAAGAATATTTCTGTGACTCCTCAGCCTCCTTATTCACCTGATTTGGTCCTTGTGTCTTTTTCGTCTTCCCAAGGTTGAAAATTCATCTGAAGGGACATCATTTTAGGACACTTGAAAACATTCAAACGGCTGTAACCGACCAGCTAGGTGCGATTCCAATATCCGAGCCCCAGCACTGCTATGAGGAATGGAAGCACCGTCTCCAACGCTGTGTGGCTTCCCAAGGCAGTTATTTTCGGGGAGACAATTGTAATTATATTCAAATAAAAATATTTAAAAATATCAGTCTCATTACTTAATTTACACACCTCGTATGCCAGATATTATTTACTGGTATGTCAAACATTCCATTCGATCACGATACACTAACGGAACATAAAATGCAAGGCTAGTTCTAAATTAATTTAAAACTGTTAATAATTATCGTTCAAGCGATAAATGGGAACGTAAACTTTACTGGCCTAGAAAATGGACAACTAACAAATAAATAAATACTAAAATGTCTGCTGAATACTTTTAATTAAATACCATTAGCATTGTTACGTACAGCATGAAATATTAAAAAGAAATTTTGAAAAACAGATCTTTCTGTCATTGGCTGCTTCATAATGCTGTTTGATCAAAAAAAATTTACTTGGAAAAATAGTAATAATTACAGGACAAAATGTACAAAACAAGATAATATTTAAGAACCAGAAATCTTTCAAATCTTTAGTGGGTTTATTAAATCTAGCTTTATCTTATGAAGATCCATACATACAGATCATCCATACTTTCCTACGTTTTATTTTCTCCAGAATTGCCTCTTTAACGGCGCCAGAGCAATTAGGGGTACCAACAGCTGTATTCAAGCTTGCAGTCAAGCAGTTTCTTGTATTGTCTTCGTTGAAGCCCCTACTGCTTCATTTATGTATAAGTAAAAATGATATTCATTAATTTATTAGCATTCTTGCTGGGGACGTGAAACATTACTCTCGAGAGAAGATATGGGCAATCCACTTTGTTATTCACCAGCTTCCACAAAAAATTGGCAAACTGAATGTCTGTTCTCTCAGTGAATTCATGTTATGCGAAGAACAAGTCGCAAGAGACAGGTTATATTAAAGGTTATGTACCTACAAAGACTATCGGTAATGTTCTGCATCTTTATTAATGTTTTGGCAGAACAGCTTAAACCTTGAGGCATTCATTGAATTATTTTGTTCGGCTTAAGCTGAACCTATTTCATCGGTTCGGTTCAGAGATGGACTTAAACTGAAATACAGTTTCAACTCTGAACTTAACCTAAAAAAATTAGTTTAAACCGATACATTAAAACTATAGCGAAGAACTGATCATTTTGACGTTGCTCACCACTAAAAACAGTTCTAAAATTTTAGGTAGGTGCTTCAATGATATTTGGTCATTTTGAGCCGGGTTTAATGCAGCTCAGAGATCATGGATCAAGAACATTCATGAACTTTTGTTAGTTAGAAAACAACTAAAGTCACCACCTTTAAACCAGATGACAAATGGCACCTTTTCCTTAGAGATGTTTAAACGCACCTTTTCCAAAGGTCTGTAAGTATCTATCTATAAATTGTAATTACCTAACATAAACTTTTATGTTATTGAAATTATAATAATCTTTGTAACTTCCACATTTTTTGCTATACAGTATAAGTACCACATACATCTGTTGTGTTTTAATAAACAATTGTTTGTTGAATTTTATTACGCACCTTAATGAAACGTTACTCGGTAGTATAATAACTACTTGCATCATTCATACGCACAAAGAAGGTAAACTGTTTATATTTAGATGCGGTTATAAAACTGGAAAGACCAATTTATGCAGATGTAAACCAGGTCTCGGAGATTTTGTCCCACTGAAACAGATACCTGCAGTTTTTTGAACTTGAATTTGTAGTAGTATGATAAACATAAGTGACATGATTATATTACAACCTATAACTGCTTAATTATAATTATGTATAGAGCAATCATTCACCGCATGATTCTAAATTACAGCAAACAGAGATCCTTCTTCGATAATGCAAAATTTAGCCTAAATCTAAATATATGCTATATACACGTATGCGCACATCGGAACGGGGTATTGCTTAGTGAATGGCAACCACGCATTCGAATCTGCCCGACAACGAGAGATATTCAATCGAAATGCTGCGCAAATTTTCTGTAGGTACTCTCAGAGTACGGTAAAAAGTACAGTTTCTTATATTCATTTTGTAGTCGCTATGCGATGCAGTAGAACGAAAAAGTAACTCTAATTAGGAAAATAAACAATAAAAATAAAACTCCCGTCTCACTGCCTCGAAACTTGTGAAGGTTACTGTCGCCTGGCAGTTTCTCAATGTTAATAATTGACAATTGCTAATTAATATTTTAGTGACTTAATCAAAAATTATAATTTATCCAAATTATACCAAGAAACCTGAAGATCTGTTTGAAAATATAATTTCGAAATGTTACTTTACCAATAATACGCACATATAATTTAACGGATGAATTAATATCAAATACCTTATAAAATATAACTTGTGTATGTGTGTTTATGTGTTCCACCCACTTCTCTCTTCTCTGCACCCCCGTCATTCCTATTCCTCCTTCCAATATCTCCTTCAGCCCACTTTCCTAATCACTCCTTCGTATCACCCTTTTTCCTACAATCTATTCTTTATTTCTGCCCACAAACTTTACTTTTTTTTGACTTTTAGAATTTTCAATTTGTTAATTTTTTCCCCCCGTTACTCTCGCAACCATCCAATATTCCTGCCATCATCACCACGGCAATCCGTTATTATTCTGCGGTACTACGATGTAATTGCATTGTCGAATGGTTCATTCACTATACTGTATATGCGGTCTTCTTGAGCGCCCTCGCGATTCTACTAAAATATCAATTAGCAATTGTCAATTATTAACATTCAGAAACTGTCAGGCTCGTGTCAATTTGACATGAATTACAGAACCCAAATTTAAATGTATTTATGATTTTAATAAATGCACTTGAAATTATTTTATTAGCATTTTGAAACATAGCAATATATAATTATTTTGGAAGTATTTTCCTGTATAAAAATTGATAGGTGGATCTAATTTTTAAGAATCATTAATAGGCACCCAATGTAACTATTATTGGTAATTTGTAAGTTCATTTATTAATTTATGATCCTCAATAATAGTCACAATAAGCTACAAAAGGATGGAAATGAAAACAGCAAACACTTACTCGTTCCGGATTATGACGATATGAAATGAACTTTACTGCTTTATTTATACAGGCCAGTCAGGTCGAAACGAAGGCACAAATGTGTTAATATTTTCATTTAGAACTATTAAGGATGTACAGTTAACATCACTGACACTACTGTCATATATTAGGTGCCGTTAAATCGCACACACACCAAAAGAGTTATAAATGGATACCTAAACAGAACTATGCTCCAATTTTTTACTATTAAAAATTTCCGTAAAGAGATGCCCGCGCTTAAAAATCGAAGGAATCAGTGCAAAAGCCATTACTAACGTTGATTGTAACAATGCAACGTTACGTTGAAAAAATGCAATGGACGAATTTTGAATTCTCGTTTAACCTCAGTATTTCTATCTCCATACATTCAAATCTTACATAATGCATTGAAACCATTTCTTTTTCACTAGTTTATTGAAAAAGTAAAATCAGGTCAAAAAGTCACCGCATTTCTTTTTAGTTCTACCAGAGCCTAATAAATCTTTCCTTGAAGCTGGTACCCCAAGAACACTTATCGATCGAATATGGGGCAAAAACGTCCAAAAGACTTTATTTAATCTTAACTATAGATTTTCACTGATGCTCTCTGAATATTTCCTAGAACATCTTGCAAAATTACATTGGTTAGATAAGAACCGAGCACAATTAATTTTCTATTTTGTGCGTTATCAACATTATCTTTTATATATGTATCTGAAAAAGATAAATTTTATCAAATTGTGATAGTAATCAGTGCGGTATAACATAATTTAACATTAGACAAACGGTGAAAACTTGATGAAATGCTAAAATAACATATCTCTAAACAGCATATCTGGGTTCATTGAGGAGTGCATCGTAGGAGCTCTTTTAATAAATATTCTTTTCGCGAGTAGACGGTGAAAACTTGAGGATCAAAACAATTCAGGTGCACTCCAATTTGCTTACCAAAGTAGAATGACTGAATGGCGCTTACGTTGGTAAAGTTGGTCGTGATAGTCTAATAACGAATCCAAGAGATTTGAGGACAGATCTCATGGTATCAATTACTTGATTATTAAAAATAAACATTTTGTCGAAAACAACCCCCAGATTTTCTATAGAATCATTTCTATCGATAAATATGTCGTTAATACCCAAATAAAGTCTATAAAATTACCTCCCCTAGTATAGGTTCCTAATAATTAATATTTACTAAGATTTAAGCGTGATCTATTACGGCGACACTAATTACGAATATTCAGATCGCCTTGGAAGAATTTTGCATCGTTGTAGTGTGTTTGTGATTAAGTTTCAAATCGTCCCCATAAGCTAGTACCTGACAATTCAGAGACGCAATCAAATCACTGATAACCTGTGTAAACAAGAGCGGGCCCAAGTTGGAACCTTGCAGAACTCCTGATATAGACCATGCAAATGTATGGCCGTTTGTCGCTAGCATAACTTATCCAATCCGTCAAGTAAGAGTCCCATAAATGCACCTCCGACAATCTCAGCAGCAAGATTGGGTGATCAATCGAACCAAAAGTCGCAGATCATGGTGAATGTCAAACTAATATAAGTAATACGAAGCTATTCGAATCCGTATCAATAATATCCCTTTTTGTAATATTATCAGAAATGCTTTCTATATGCAATTGCGTTGCATTTTCGCGTTATAATTCGGGTCTTAGAAGCAAACAATTTGGAGTAATTAAAGTAATAACTAATAACAATGTTGAAATACCTTATGTGCAAGCTATTTCTCATAGTTTTGTTTAAAATTGTACAAATTATAAGATATAAATATATATAAATTAATCGAAAGCAAATTAGAACGAAAAAAGAAAGTAACTGCATGCATACAATTAATAAACCAAATATTAAACAATTTCCAAAACGAACAACACCAAAATACTGCTACGGACGCGGGTATTAATTGCGAACGCATTTAAGCGCGAAGCATTTGCATATAAGAAACCCGAATGAAGCCAGCGTACTCCAAGAGCAATACAAATCGCCCTAACGCGCATCCATCTCGTCAACTAGCCGAGACTAAAGACTAAAAAGACGTTTCATTGCAATCTAGTCACTAGTTACACACACACAGCAATAATATTGTACGGCGCCGCATTTTATCCACTTACCTGAAAGTATAACCACCGACCATCAAGTTTTAAAGCCATGCTGGCCGATCGAGGAAGAGTATTTGAAGGAAATGGTTGAATTCTGACAGGTAAGTAGGTCACCGTATATAAAGACAAGTTCAAGGTATGTAGAGGCCATTTACAGTACACCGTTCGAACAGTGCGCCGGACATCGTAACAACAACAAGTATCTTCTTGTGCCAACTACTCGAGAAGGAGTTTGTGTGTCAGTCTACCGGATTTTGATTGCTTTTTAACGCTTAAACCTAACATAAGTAAGTCTCTTTATGCTTTAATTTTTCGTTTTACTTTATCTTAATTATCATTCTGTTATCAAACTATTTGAATATGGGTACGTGTCAGTTTATAAGAAAGAAAACGACGCAGAAGATAATCTTTAGAAAGTTCCGATACAAGATACTCAAAGGTTCTTCATAGCTCATAATAACTATTATTAATTAGTTTATCTTTCTCTTTCTTGATTGCAAAAAAATCCTAACGACACTAACGCAAAGATTAGAAATCCGGGTTAACTTAATTACGATTCGCTAATGGCTATCATACATTCATCGGACTGTCGGATATCTCGGGTTATTGGTCTTAAAACTTGACCTACTATTTTACGTACGGTGACCCCATTCCTATGCAAACCTGACTGACTGTACTCATTCGATTGGAAAAACTTCTTCGTATCCAACCAAGACGATGACGAATCAGCAGCGACTTTCCAGACTTAATGAGCTTAGGCGAAAACTTCCCTTTTAACTGACGCAGTTTGGAATATTTGTATTTGTTCTGGGATGGCACTGGTTATAGCGGACGATAAGAAGAAGTATTTAACCTTGAAATATATCCAGTTGCACATTGTTACTTATCTAAAATAACTTTGTATACACATGTAAGGATGTATCTACATGTAAGAACTGTTTTAGTTAATGTCCCACTATTAGGGTATTTTCACTGCATCACTAGAAACAAATTTATTTCAAGATCTCCTTAATTTAGGCTTGTCTGAGTCATTTTTTTTTATTTATCACCCAAAGACACATATAGAACTATTTTTACGAGCCGTAATATCTTATCTTGGCTTGTATATTTACTTTGGAGTGTGCAGTATTTGTCAGATTGAACTATGTGAGCTTATTTGAATGTTACACTCTCACAAATGTCAAAAACTCACTTAATAAACGTACACAAGAGTGCCTTTGTCCATGTATAAAATATATTATAATCGCCACATAAAATTAACCAAATCTCCCTTGTTAAATTCAAAACTATATTTAAAAAGATACTTGACGAATTCTTATATAGTTAAGTGAGTTTTGTACTAACTAGTATGTATCTATTTGTGTTTTTATATGTATTATTTATATTACTATTACCTAAGGGCTCAAGGGCATTCCACAGAGACTATTATTATATCTTTATTAAGGACTGATATACTACGAATAAATTGTTGCAAAATATGTACTGGTAACGTACCTAGTATTAAAAAAATACAAAATTTTACCTATAGAACTAAAGCTTGCTTTCAGTGATAAATATTGAGAGGTTTTTATTCAATTATACAGACTGTCCCCATATAATGTGCTCACCATTGGGATTTCGCAAACGGTAAGGACATAGACAACTCCAAATAGTGATCAGTTGCATTCCTAAAAATTTTGTGAGATGTGACATGTGTCAATGGAGCATATAATATTTTTCTTCGTTATTAAATGCCTTTATGAGACAATAAACATTAGATTAATCTAACAACATACTAAATAACGTAAAAGTATCAGACTAGCAAACAAATTTGACAGACGTCACGTAGTCTATCTGGAGATCCCATTGGTTATTACAATATATGAGACCACCCGCATATAAAAAAAAAACGTTTGATAAATGTAAAAAATATAACCAAACAATGTTTATTTAAAAACAAATCTTCAAATATCAAAAAAATATATTATTTTGCGTGCTTCCTAAATTATATAGCAAAAATAATATTGTCGACATTTCCTTAAAGCGCAGGTGTTTCTAATTACGGTTTGGCAACATAAATATCAGCTCATCTCTTTTATCGAACATACCTGGGATAGGCGCCAAATTCTATTTCTTCCGGTGAATGACCCTTTTTCCTGGTAACCAAGATTTCAATAAACGTAATCTGTTTGCGACGCTTAGGAAGCGTAGGGAAATTTTCTACATTGCATTTGTACTGTCTTATATGTGACGTAGGGAATTATTTTTTACATGAATACCGATGCGACCATCAAATTGATTCTACAAAAACTACAAAAGTCACAATATCTTAAACTACTATTGCTGATTGAGAAATTCATTTCAGTTTTGATAATTGCTCTAATTTAGTGGCTTAAACTTATTAAAGTGGAAAAAATTATTGGACCGCATAACCTATATTGTTGGACATCCGTTTTGATTATGTTTAATTTGTAGTGTGAGTGAAAACATACGTAATTGTATTTTAAGAGAAAAATCTGATGGCATTATTAAAAGTATTTTTGATATTGTAGAATAAAAATTAAAATTTTAATTGAAACTTCAAACTTTCTCTCCTGGTTTTTTAGAATACATAGTAAGGGTTTTATCTTTACAATGCTGCAGAATTAAAACAACAGGATATATATACGTCATGATATTAATTTCTAAACTACAATCAAATTAATGCATTAAAAACGTTAGACATGAATTCTGCTTAGTCCATACGTCATTGACTAACTTATGGCTCGAATTGTAGGTGTGTTTTTGTGTGTATAAAGTGGTCATAAGGATTGTCAAGTCGCCTCTAAAGGATTCGAACCGTAGACCTCTAGCATAGCAACCGAGTGCTCTTACCACTGCGCTATCCCGGCGTTGAAACAGGCATCGATCGTTTTGTGTTAGGTGGATAACCTTTAAGTCAATTCATTTATATTCGCATTTCAATTGGGCGACACATCCTATATTTACACTAAGAGTTCATCGACAACTAGGTGCAATTCCTTTCGAAATATATTTACTATAGGTATAATAAAACCTGCTTATTTTAAGGATTACAAATAACTTTCCTATAGATCGTCTCATATCGTCGAGTATGTACATTATTACTTCCGCATTCATTCTTTGGGTTTATGACAGTTGAAATATTTTAAAACTACCACGATGACGATTGACAGCAATTAACGCTAATAAATAAGTTGCAACATATCAATCGGAAGTGAAGATTGCGCTAACGACAGCAACTAAGGATAGTAAGAGATACACAGTACACTGCATTTGGAGGTTGAGACGATCTATAGTTATAAATATATAAACACATTATAGTAAAAATATGAATATTAAGCCACCACATATTCAAAATATAGAGTAGGCTGCGTAACGGTAAGCCTCGAGAGCGTATGCAGTTCAAGGTCATCTCGCCGATGACCAATAATGGAACAACGAATCGCAAAAAGAAACGATTTCTTTCTTACATTTAGCTTTTGTGTCTGAGTCTGATATAGTAGGTTGATTGAGCTGGATCTGGCTAGACATTATGAATTATGAGCGCGCTGTATTTATTACCTAGTTTACGTGATAATTGTATACATATGTATGTGTGTCGTATGTCACTTGTACGCGGTCGCATAACAGTTGCACTGTAATTTCGGATATTCTCACTGCTCGGGTGATATTTGAGTAACCAGGTAGAAATAATGACCTACCTCTAAAAGCAACACGATATATTTGAATAAATACACGAAGATGTACCTAATGTGTACCGCCATAATTGAGGAAAGGTAGTTGGAAAGAGAATGGAATATTGAAAGAATTTAAGCGACTGATGCGTATCAATTTTTTTATCATAATCCTGTTCCGGGATGACAGTTACTCCATCTCGTATTCGCATAATCTAATAACTCAATAACTTTTGGTAAAGATTGCAAGGACTGTGGGGCATTCGGTTATTCGACTTTTATCCTCGATAAAATAATAATCTATTATAATATACCCGTTTCTTCGTGAAAATGGAAGTAGTTTATATGTGCATTTATATTGCTATCATATTTGAAACAAATTTAATTTGACATAAACAGCAGAACTGATAAAACATCTTCACTAATTCTTTTACTCATGGTGTTATTGTTAAATTTATATTTCAGTCAAAGGTTTGTGCTTCTAACACATATAAAACACAACGAGAAAACCGACATAACCCCAAAAATACCAAATGACAGCAGAGATATGCTCATAGAAATCCTTTCGGTTCGTTATTACAGTCTAAGCTTGGTGACGTCACGTGAATCTAGTTCAGTCCATGGATTTTAAAGGCGAAATGACGCTTGGTTTCAGCAGGATGGATGTCCTGCGCACAACGGTACCCCAGTGCGGAAATACTTAAGCAATATATTTAATAATCGCTAAATAACTGGCTGGAGTGCAATCCGTTCGTAACGAATACTCATTAGATCTCCTGATTTAACGAACGATTTTCTTTTGTTGGCCTATGCAAATCATCTATTTGATTTCCAGCATTACAGGGCTCGGACAACCACATATCGCCGCAAACAATGACAAATGTTTGCAGAGATTTTTAAGTAGATTGGAATACTGCGCTTAGCAGTTAGGAGAACGTTTTGAAATGTATTCAACGAATGGATCAATTATCCTTTTATTTCTAACAGGACTATTATTTATTTCTCCAAAGGAATCTTTTATTTAGTTATTTTCTTAGTAAGAATAGTTTTCATTTTATATTAAAATCCAATTTTGATATAACATCTTACTTATCTTATTTCTTTTGCAACAGAAATATTGTTTCTTTATTTTCCTTCCAGGCAAACGTTTCATATCCTTTTTACGCGTCAGCACACGTCGCTTTCGTTTGATTCCAAAACTCAGTTGTGCTGTGACAACGCATTTATACTGCATTAAGTTTAACTTCGTAAAAGGTATGAATACATAGTATAACAAATATAAAAGACTATTACAAAATCATAACTTTTAAAAGTAAAAATGACTTTGATTTTAATCCTGGTTCTATTCAAATGATTCAAATCATCGGAACTTTGGTTAATTGTATGTATATTTTAAACCTTAATGGCAATAAACTAATTGCCGATGCTTTTATATTTATATTTATCATACATACAGATAGATATTATCAATATAAAATTGATAACTATGTACCTTCGTTGATAATTGAAAAATCTTTATGTTTTATCGACCAGCAACTTAATAATAAAGTAATAGAAGCAAGCAACAGTCCTAATCCACTTCCAGCGTTTTTCATGTTTTCTTTCATTTGCAGAATGTACAAACAAATAAAAGGATGGACCCTGCTAGCGATAATGATAAGCAGTTCGATCATCAGCACGCTGGCTTACCCTAACCATCATATAGAACGCGATTTCACACCTTCCAGAGGACCACAGCTACCAGCGCAAAGAATAGAGAGGAAATTCGTGGAGAAACCGAATGCCATCAAAAAGGTCGCGCTAGACGACATAGAGACGAATGAAATTCAAGAACAGGAACCGGGATTTACATGGTCCAGTTTGCTAGGTATATATTGGCGATTTTACTAACATAAGAAATGCGTGCTAACAGCGAGCTAAGTATGGATGAATTGACACATTTGACATTATTTAGCGGCGCCCGACTGTGAAGTTTCTAAGGGAAAGCGTGCCTATTCCACGCCTTCTTTTATTTTTCCTTAAGAAGCGTATGTGAGAGAATTTTATTTTGTGATTCTAACTTTCCTTTTCACGCGGAGTTCCATAAGGAATTTCCTTCGCAATAGCAATTTAAATAATCTTACCTACTTATATTTTTCGACTTAATGATAATCGACATAAACGTTTTACAGGTTCAGTGATGCAAATGATTTTCAATCCGGCTCCTCAACAGGGGCCCAATAAATCCGACAACGACATAGACAATGGCATAGTATCTTCGCCCTGGGCTAATCTCATATCAGTAGGTCTTAAAATCCTCACAGCCATCTTAGGAGGGGGCGGAGGCGGTGGTGATGGTATCGACAAAGTAGACAACGGATCCCCAATGCAGGTACTTACAATGGCAAATTACTACATTTCTAGTGATCAATGTAAAAAGTTTCGTAGGCCAGTTAGTCATACTTTGACGTTTAATAAATTCCACAATTTCGAGTTTATTAAATATTTAGATATGTAGGCTTCTTGCTTAAAGTAACGCTTATTAATTTATAGATAAGATTTCTGCCATTTCATTTTTGTAAATAAATAATTATCATTGCCATACCATGTATAAAATGCTAATGAAGTTCTTAACCCGATATAATCAAGTTGCAACCGAAAATTTCGTTGTACATATGTTCCAAACAAAAATACAAATTTATCCTCGAATTAAAACTATTGACACTAGTTGTAAGATAGCTTTATCTTCACCAAAATTAAGAGGTAATCCCTCTTACGATACCAATAAAAAGAGCATCTGCTGCAAATGGTTATATTACCCCTTAAGTGTTTTTGCATAGACATTAAGCCTTCAAAATAGGTAATAACGTCCATTTTAATTCCTTTTTAAAATGCATATCTTAAGATCCTTTTACGCAGACATTTTGGTACAAATTTTAAAACAATGCATTCTAACGAATACTCATTAAATAAATGTAGTAACTATTAAGGGAGTTTTAGGTTTTCAAGTAGGATAATCTCGATTTGCTAAGAGTTTTCATTGTATTTTCTATCTATATCGATATGATCTTACAGAAAGCGTAATTTTTCCTTGCCCAAAAACAAAAAAAGCCTAACTTTCGAGACGAGATCTTAAAATCATTAAATTGTGTACATATATTGTGACGGATTGGCACTAGTAGTGGCTTGGCTTACACAGGGTATACTGGGAGCTGTACTATCACACCTCGTTGGTACCCAGGATCCTGAACAGGTGAACATGTTGGCTAAACAAGCCGGTGAGGTAAGCTACCAAACAAACAGCCTTTTCCCTACATACATTACACCATTACAAACACACAGCCAAGCATAAAACACGCAAAACACAAACTCTAGTTAATAATATAGAAGTTATTTTGAACATTCAGAAAATATTTTGGTGTAACTAACTGATTTAATTCTATTTGCAGTTCATCAGTATCGTTGTGAACTTGCTGGACGCCCTAAAAACTTCTTTCACACACCGTTCAATGGCCGCCAGGCATATAGGGAGGAAGGATTCGATTAGTGACGTCACCGTTGCAGGAATCACAATGGTTAAGGGATACGTAAAGTCCTTGAGCACCGTACAAAACGCCTGTATGCAGAAATACATGTGCGACGCTAGCAGGGAATGCGTATCAGATATTGGTCAATCGTCACTGTTCTGTCAACTGGGAACGTAAGTGATATTGTGGTATATACTTGCCTTGCACAAATAGCAAGGAATTTGTAAAAAAAAAAATTGATCCGAAGATGAATCTTTTCTTATCTTGTTTGGAAAATCATATTGCGTCTCCGTGTTAATCCAAATTTTTCATTGTTGACCATCCATTCAAGTCCTCTTTTCTCTTCTTCCGTGCTTGTTTACGTACAATCTGCTTCCTCTAGTTCCGTAATTAATACTAACTGCACCATTATTATTATTTTATCTTCTTTTCTGTTTTGCTTCCTTTTCTTACAAATCCTCATTATTATCTGGCCATGTTTTTAATTCCTCTGAAAAAATCATTTCATTTCCAACGCCATTTTATCTACATACATAAATCCTTAAGAATGTACCTTTATATACCGAATATTACTTTGGGAATGTCAGATTTTCGTAAAACACTTGGCAATCACTTCGCACTATTTTGAGCATATCAAAAAACTAGTCCTTCATTCATTCAATCATATTTGAGTCTTAAAAAATGTTTGTCGTGTATTCCCGATAAGGTGCAGTCAGCTTAATGTCGGGCGTTTGACAGGGGGGTAGCCGACCGTTTCACGTTCAATTGACATTACTTATAGAACGTGAAACGGTCGGTTACATTCCTGCCAGACGCACGACATTATGGTTGGAGGTGATAGTACATACGTGCCAAACAAATTATTTAGTTTTGTGCGGTATGGAGTGCACCGATACCGACAGCTTTTGCGATACTTGTGTATATCATTTGAGGAAACAATAAACAAATTCATGGCATCCAAACTTAAGGTAAGATTATTTTCTTACCGGCGTTACATTAGTTATCACAGCGGTTTTATGAAAAGCAAAGCACTTCCACCGCTACCCACACCAGCGTTCGTATGGCTGTCCCCTTTAAAAAATACGTGAATTTGACTTGCCGCCCCCACAACTCTGCCTGCCGTCCGCAACGCTCACCTTACACCTCTGCAAACTAGCAACAAATTTTCACATTTCTGATAATACTTACCTACTTTTGTAGGTTATATAGTTTTACCTTATTTCAACTTTAAAAGTAGGGGGAACGACACTATCGCTGACTGGTTATTACAATAGATATTTGTATGCAATCTTAAGGTGCAAATACACACACGCAAGTATTTGCGCGACATCTGTCGCAAGTAACTTGCGATTTTGTTTATATTATCGGCCATAATTTGATCGAGTTTCTGTCGCCCAAGTAAGTTTCCTAAAGTTTCTCGCGTGTCACTTGCGTACGTATTTACACTTGATGTTAGATTTTTGCGAACGTAAGTTTAGGCTATTAATGCAGCATGCAACAATTCGTAAAGCTGCTGCTGCCATTTTAATACTTTCTTCACAACAATATAACAGGAAAAATAAAAGAAAATGCTGGGTTAGAGAATGGGTATTAAGGAAGGAAAATTACGGATCGTACAAAATTCTACTTTCTGAATTGAGGTTGGAAGAATCTCAGTAGTTCAAAAATTTATTTATTTTTTTAAACATTAAAGCGGAATAATAAGGCCACTTCATCTGCACCACTTTTCTTAAATTTAATTTTTTACATTCTTGGATATACTGACTGCGCAAATTATGCAGCATTCGGCTTACTTCTGTCACTGTTGTTTCAAATTTTGCTGCTAACATTTCTAAGCATTTTTTTATGCGATCGCGACACAAAGGAGATTTAACATCCCACAATAAATCATTATCTTCATATAAAGAAATGAATATTTTAGTATCTCGATCTTCCCACTTCTCTTTTTCGGAAGCCATTATCAACAACTCGCAGGGAGTATCAAGAAGGTTCCGAAAAGTTTTGAGGGCTACAGCGAGTAACGCGAAAGTGGTAATTTTCATGTTTAGACTTGTTGCAAGTCTGTTTGCCTGGCGCGAAATGTCGCGAGCTTCGGGAGGTCGACTCGGAAACATATTTACATTAGCGACAGTAATGTCTGACAGTAAATTGCGCGATATTTCTCGCTAATCTAAACACACCTTTTATGTTTGGGCTATTTCGCTAACTCAATCATCAAGTTTTATATACCAATATTGTACAGGTTACGTTAGTTATCAATATTATCAGAAATTAAACATATACTTTTAATTAAATAATTCACTTTATGTAAGTTAAGGTTTGTATCCGAAGTAAAAAAAATATCAGGATTCATTCACAGGAAATAACAAGTTGGTATCATTTCCTACTAAATCAGACATGCAGGATTGGAAATATCATCAACAAATTCTTTATTATTAACTATACAAATTTCATACTTACTCTCTATACTCTATAGTGCTAGTGTATCTGGAAAGCAAGAAACACTACACTACCTCACCCTATATTATACTATATTTTTAAGTTGTACATTTTTATTCATTTTATTTTTGCTTCAGGTACGCAGCAAGTTTCATCCTAGAAAAATCCGTTAAACCGAACACGTTCGATCTGCTATACGAAGCGGGACGAAGAGGGCGGTCAGGTGACAACTGTCACCAAGCCTACTTGGAATGTAACGAAGTTTAGACACCGCTCCAGCGAAATAATCGATTAGATATCGTAGCATACGTTACATTAAAAAAATGTTAAAATTTTATCGAAGTAGAACAAAAAGAAAAAGGACCTTCTGTACAGTATTAGGTTGCGTAAAAGACTTTAATTATTTAAATTTGTTAGGGAAAATACACCAATATTTATGCAGCACCTATTTATTGAGGTAACAGCGAAGTTAAACGACCCACAATAAGAATATAATCGTATGCCCGTGTTTAGGTTCACATACTAATTATGCAATATTTATAGCTTCAAAAACGCATCGGTTCGCTTTTGTGTTAATCGTCAGCAATTAAATAGTTAGCTCAGGTTGTCCGTGTTAAAACAGCGAACTTTTTTTTATAACTCATTTCGAACATGACTTCTCTTGAAAAAATCGTTAGTTAAGTTTGTATAGACACCGGATTTTGTGTAGATTTTAATAGCTAGGATCGTAGATAAAAGTTATATAAAATAAATGTGGTTTGGAACTCTTCTATCAAATAGACACAAGACAGCATATCGATTCCTCTTGTCAGCGCGAACGTGCAATTATTTTGAGTAGGACGGGTGATTGTGACGCTAATTCCTTGTTCCCGTTTTAATTATTAAATTATTTATTTTGAAACTTAATATTTGCGTCAGAATTACCCGTCAATTACAAGGAAATGTATATTATATATGTACTGTTTTATATATAATTATTATATTTATAAATAAATATATTTTGAAGATTAGTGTGTATTATTTTTAACGATCAACTGCAATATTTACAAATCAATTTACTCAAACGTAGATAATTTTAAATCAAAACTAACTCATTCACACGACTCCTTACATAATGAAATTTCATTCGCAAAAATTCTATTTCTCGAAAAAGAACTTCTCCATATATGTCTATGTAGAAATAATTCTAATCCCGCAAACACAAGGAGCCAATCAAGTGCGTGAGTATAGCTTTTAATCTTAAAAGATCAAGGAGCCAATCAGAGCGCGCCATTACAATTTAAACTGACGTGAATTTAAACTAATGACAAGTTTTGTACAGTTGCCACAAGATGTCGCGGTGATGCTATGATATTCCATGATATATCCCAAGCAGCAAAATTCAAATTTGTCGCAATTAATTTTAGTAACTTCAACTTAAAGATATTAAAATACCCATTGATGTAATACAAAATTGTAGGTAATTTCATGCCTTAATGTGGAAGTTACTAAAAATAATTGCGGCAAATTTGAATTTTGCTACTTGGGATAGTTTTATTTCAAACTAAAGCCAATAGCGGTCTAGTGAGGGTCTGGCCAGTGAGGGCAGGTCAGCAAGTCAAACTCCTTGATGGAGTGTATAGGCTCACCATAATTATTATTTTAAACTATGGCAAAATCGATTCAAATTAACGTCACTTAGAAAGAGTAAGAATGAACGAACAGCGCTTATATAATAGTATGACAAAGAAAATTTAGGACTCCCAAATGATCTGGGATAGAAAAACATTTTTACATTTGTCGGGTAACATATTATAAAACTTACAACCTAAAAAGGTGAAATTCCCCGGAAATAAGGCAGTTTATAAATAAGTGGCAATAAATGATTTTTTGGAGTGTATTAAATTATGAAAGATAATAACAAATAATAGACTTTGAGTAAATCATATTTATTTTATGACAGTTACCTGTCTTCAATTCTATATAATAATAATATAATCTTTATTGCCCAACAGTTATTACACCACTAACAGGACAATGTAAAATAAAACAGTGGGTAAACTAGAATATACAGAAAGAGAAATCAAACTTAAGGGTAGAGGGGATAAATTTTATTGGCATTCATATGGGTCAAATGTATTTGTTCGCGCTCGTGGTACAAAGAAGTTAACCGTGGAACGAGTGTCATGCATTGGAACCGTAAGACCAACACCAGCCAATATGTTCGGAGCATCAATGTCGTTGTTTACTAGCTTCAACAAGAACCTAGCACTCGCTAATTCACGCCGGGTGGCAAGACTTTGAAAGTTATGTTCATCGAGCAATTCTTGATAATCAGCGTCGCGGCTGGGGTAAGTACTCGTTTCCTTAAGTCAGATACTTTCAGAATCTCTTTTGCACTTTTTCCACAAGCAACATTTGATAAGTGTAGTAGGGATACCAAATTAAAGGAGCATATTCAAGTTTTGATCTGACTAAAAAAAAACTTGTGTAAAAAAGTTTCTTTATCGTGTCGAAGTTAGTGAAGCTTCTGCAAGTTCTAATGACGAAACTTAGCGATCGTGATGCAGACATACAAATGGAGGAGATGTAATCAGAAAACTGCAGTCTGTTATCCAATATGACACCAAGATCTTTCACCTGTAGATGCCTCGGTACTGCGAGCTGGCCAACTGAATAGTTAAACCAACCCAGGGATGTGTTGGCACCAACACATCGCTGGGTTGACTAGCAGGCTGTCCACGGCATTGTTCACCGTGAAGCGGATTAAGCAAGTTGCAACACAGGAGGCAGCTAGGGCGTCATACTTTGCAAATTTCCACTCCCTTCTTTGCTATGGAGGGGTACCTCCACTGAAACACACAGAATTTTTGTACTCCAGAAGCGTGCTGTCAGATATCTGTGTGGACTGGGAAGTAAAGAAACATGTAGAACGCACTTCAAAAATCAAAACATCCTTACATTACCGTCCATCTACATCTTCTCATGTACTACATATGTTCACTAGAACACAAACACTTTCGACAATAATGGAGCTCACCATTCACACAATAGCCGCGCCAAGAACGAACTAAGACCACCGTACCACCGGCTAACGGGTTCCTAAAGGAGTATAAACTATTAGAACTTTGGAGGAGCGTAGAGACCGAACCAGAGGGTCTAGGCAGTTGAAATTTGCGTGTGCTGAGCATATATGGCCAACTATGTCTGCAAAATTTCACACGATTCGGCTGCCTAGAACTGTCTAGATATTGTAACCTATACAACAAACTTCCAGATAGTCTAAAGGACCTTCCTACGAAGGGCATGGAATGCTACAGCACTGATGATTTCCTCCGCAATTAAAACATGTATTTACTGTTCTGTTTGTCATTAGTTGTTGTTTATGATTTTTATGTAGTTTGTCATTTATTCTAGTTAACTCATTTTACGTGTTTTACCTTATCTATTTGACGCGTGGTGAATAACCACTTTTAAAATGTAAGTGACCTATTCTGTAATGGTTTGATTACAAAATAAATCATATAAAATATTTTTAAAAACCAGTGGATTATTGGAAGTAGTATAAGTAACAATTGAGCATTTCTCTATACTGACTCTGATGTTATTGTTTAGAAACCATTCATTAATAACATGCAGCTCACAGTCTACGATTGAACGTACCCTCGCAAAGTTTTAAATCATCAGCATACGCAAGAACTCGGCTGCATACTGCCGACAGAAGGACGTTAATGTAAATATTGAATAATAGAGGGCCCAAGATAGACCCTTGTTGAACACCCGAAGTAGCAGTGTAGATTTTCGAATAAAAGCCATTCTAGTAGACGTAGCATTATTACTAAGTAAGTAAGACGTAGCATGACCGGTTATCCAGATACGTAGCAATTAAGTCGGTTGCGTTCAAATTGAAACCGAATGAGGACATTTTGGACAAGAGTATGGTGTTATCTATGGTGTCGAAGCCTTTGGCGAAATCTATAGACGACATCTACTTGCTCGTTAACATCAATACTTGCGCTAATAAATCGAGATATTTCTGTTAAGTTTAATACAATATTGCAACTTTATATTTTTGAAATCATATCATTTTATTTCAGGTGCACCCGTTTAACAAAAACGATAAACTATGGTAATAAGCCCGTATCAAAACTCTGTAGTTAAATGTTCCTCTTTCTAGCATTTAGCTGCTGAAATAATATTAGAATATAACTATACTGGATAATCATTTCCAAAAATTGTAAACAGCAAAATTTCCAAAGTTATTCAAAAGTATCGTCAAGTAAACAATACTGGGCGAGTTTAAAATTGAAATCTTAAAATTTTTAACCCCACTTATTAAGATATCAACTAACAAAGAAAAATATATTTCTCCCATCCTGTCCAGTCATAATTCAAAAATTTGATTATATGACCGATAATGAGATTAATGATGCCGCAAATCATACAATTTCTAAGGCTGAATATTTAATATCGGCAGTAAATAGTGTCACCGTCCCATCTTCACGTATACCAACTTAATTACAGTACACATATACATAGACACAAAGCATCTTTGCACTCTAAAAAGTATCATAATAAAATTAATTGCAATTGCATTAATAATAACCCTTATCAATCTCTCGCTCTACCGTTGTTATAACACAATCATAATCGCTTTAAACTTCTAACTGAATGGGGAATTATCCGCGGTAGCTTACCAGAAAATCACCTGAAACTGTTAAGTATTTATCCACGGCAGAGCACTCTCAGCTGTATCATGCATTTCCAGATAGTTGACTTAGTTTGTTGTAGCAAAAACAAATTTAAACTGGCAGAATGTCTATAGCCCTAGATACTTTGTCAGCAAACGCAAGAATACAAAATATAAAGAGTATTCCGAAAATTCCACGTATTGAAAGGAATCATTTTAACGACGCGTATGGCGGACACGAGTATTATAGGTAAGTAAATTAGTATAATAAACAATAAACACAACATTTTCTTTATTTACATGTATGCGTTTTTATTTTTGGCAACATATTGGTACAGTAATGTTTCTATACTTTGTTTTTTTTTATTTCGGAGGGTATATACCACATCCTATATATACATATATTTTTTATATTAAATATCTAAATCTAAGAAAAAAAGTAATAATACTTTTCAAGAAAATACTGCCACCCCTAGGGTAATCAACACCCCAAAAATGTAGCAGCAACTACATAGACATACATACGTTAGAAGTGTTATTTGTTAAAATCAACACAATCTTGTGTTAGTAATATACAAACGTAAAAAAACTGGATAATCAAATTTAATCGAGCCTTATCATCGTATTAACATAACCTCATTCCTCCAAATATAGAAAAACAGAATATCGATTAAGATAGTCGTTTCTTTTACAGTATCCCCAGCAGTTCGAACAAAGGTTCGTCGGGTAAAAGAAGCATCGCTCTAACGGCATTAACGCTGCTAGCCTTCATGTTCTTCCTGAACATTTTGCAAAACTGTCTCCAAGACCAAACGGCGTTGGGCCAGTCGCCGCAAGTGATGGTGTTATCTTCTCGTTTGAAACAACAGAAAGAGGCGGATAAACGCCAAGACGGATCGTCCGAAACTTCGTCTATAATTGATGACGTAGACGATAAGGAGGATGATAAAAGATTTACGAAGATTGCGAAGCAACTCTTTGGCGCCCACAAAAAAGATGTCGAAGACAGCGATTATTAATTGCGGCAAGTAATTAATTAAATCGCAATAGTTCCATATCATATTAATTTATTTATATGCATTCATTATTAAGCGATCGATAAAAAAATAGACACATACCCTCACGTGTAGGTTCTCGTACACTCCACAAACTGCTGATTCCTATAGAAATCTTATTGTTACCTAAGAAATAGCTTTATTTGAACATATGTATTGTCGTGTGTCAACGCGACAGATAGATTCTAACCTAAATCTCTAAGTATGGGTTCTTTCTTCATATTCGCTTGATGTAACAAGGCAACCGCAGGAACAAACAAGATGGCCAACCAACGGCGGCTGGTGTTAACATTTTAGGTTGGGCAGTTGTTAGGAAAAGAAAAATAACCACGTTTTTGCTAGGAATATTAAGTCAAGGAAGGTATTTATGTTATTCGGGATAAGCCGAAAAGGTTTCTCTATTATCGCTGCGTGACTGTTAACTTGTGTATTGAATTCATAGCAGTTAACGGTACTTGGCATTATTCCGTATCCGACTTAAAGAAACCCGCAATCTGCGACGTAAACGGGCATTTTTACCCTATTGTCCCAAATTCCTGAATTCTCGGAACAGGTACTTTTTCGGAAACCATAACTCTTGACTAATATACTATGTACAAATTATATACAAGTAAATACTGGAG
>JARFOC010030369.1:0-30562 GCA_031763485.1 Osmoderma eremita
AACTAAGGGTGATGGAGAAATTCTGAAAACATAATTGATTTCAGCATGCAAAAGTATGTGGGAATCAGGCATTTTTGCTTGTGCAAAGCAAACGTTGCTGACGTTCGAGATTAAAAGAAAACGAAAAAATCTGATTTTCTTCTTTTACTTCTAGCAATCTTCCTAATAGGCCTCAGTCTTACAGAGATAAATCCTCAAGGTAACTTTCCAACGATGCACTTGAAATTGTTATGACGTTTCGGTTCTTTCTGGCCATCATCAATTTTCTTATTTCTTATCGGAGCCATATTGGATTTTGACACCATCAGATAATTTTTTCCCTGATTTCAACAACATATAACATGTTGACAAAAGTTTTTGACATTTTTAGGTTAAATAAGGTAGCCATGCAATTTAAAACTGTCCAATATTTCAATTATCGTTTATTAGTAATAGCAAAATTTCGTACACCAATGAAGAGAAATGAGATATAAGTATTTTTTATGCATCGAACCCAAAATCCAACAATACCCAACAACAATAGCCAGTACAAGATATTTACAATTGTATACAGAATTTGGATGAAAATTAAAATCTTTAGAAAGGGTAAATTAAAGATGTGCTTTTGATGTAAATATTGTATTTTATAGATAAATAATAGTCCATTAACATCTACACGCGAAGTGACGTCGGAATTAAATTTGCCCCATAGTCAATACGCAGAACTTTATAGTAAAGAAATTTAAACCATATAAGATTCATGTTAGCCATTAGCCTGTATACTTGTACTCCAAACGATAACACATTTCCTAACATTACGGTTTGCATAATAATAAAACGAATCATCCAGAACACTCTACTTAACGTTTAAATAATACGATTGTATTTTCCAGCAATAAAACAGAATACTAGAAAGGTGCATGTTACCATTTCCCATAATAGAAAGTCAGAGCTTCGCGGCTGGATTTAATTACTTTTACGATAATCGACATACATTGCCGTTAAACTGAATGAAATCACTTCCATGTTTACAAACGATCGTAACGGCAAATGTGGCAATGCTTCTACTTACGTAGCTGCATTAAAACGAATGTTGAGGTAAACTTGCAACGTTTAAAGAGAGTACGTCTTATAGCGTTAGAAAAATTTACCAAAACAACGGCCGTGGAATTTAATCTAGAACTCATAAGAGTAGACTTTTATTGCGGTATTTTCCTATCTAGAATATTCACCGTGGTATTGCGTTTGAATGTTTGTTTATATCCAGCTTATTTACTAGGCATTCAGGTGGAATTGCATTCGTAGTTTTATGTATTGGGAAGCTCGTAAAGTTTTACTGCAATTCAGAGTTTATACTCCTTCACGTCCTTATAGTGTTAAAATAAAGAAAATTTTAATAAATTATATATTAAAACGGTTTCTGTGTTGATATATTGACTTTAGTAACGTAATAACAATGTTTAAAACGGTTATAGACATTTTTGTAGTAAAATAATTTTGTAATTAATTCTATTGTAATTTCGAAATTCCTACACCCACGTGTATTCCATACATTTGTACCTATCTGGAAGATAAAGCTGTATGCAGTTTATGTAGGAAATGCCATGTCACATTATTAGATTCGTATTTCCTGGAAACTTATCTCCTCATATATACACGCTCGCGATAATGACACACTTTGACAGGCCACCTTAGCATATTTCGTATCGTAACTGAAGAAATATTATTGTAAACTTTATTGTTATGTTGTTTGCTGCACTATAGTATAGTGTTGTTCCAGTATAAAGATAAGAATGACATTAAAATCCGCGGTGATTCAAGGCTTGCTTTAATATAGAATATAAGTGAATTTCAGTGAACAATATCAGTTAAATAAGAAACGCTGTTTGTTTCTAGCACACAATTAATAAATACCGTTATATACAAGTTGATACGTTATGTATTGTATTTTTACAGTGAATTATGTAATGCTACGTCAAATTCAGCGTTATTTGCATACTAATTAAAATGCAGAATAGTAGAGAAAGTGAGACGAATGACGTGGTACTACGATTTGTGCCGACATAGGCTTACTAAACGCTCAAGAGTTCTATGTCTAAACTCGGTAAACTTGAGTAATACCGAAAAAAATGCTCAGGCAAATTACATTGGTGCAAAATCTGTTATTTAAAATCAGCTTTTAATATTTTTAGTATGCTGGCAAATGTTTTCTAAACCCATACGCTAAGTAATGAAATAATTTCTTTTCAACATCTTTATACATATATGCAGCCACCAGTATAAACTTGGCAACATATGGGATTTCCTTTAATTATTAAGATATTGTAAAAATCAATTCAGCGATTATAAGTCAAAAAATAGTTTGGCGTATGTCACGTGTCCATTGAAATGGCGGCAAATTCAAAATACTACACGATGAAACGTCAAAAAGTGAGGTTGGATGACATGAGATCCAACAAAGTTATTACGAAAAATTGGTTAGAACTTAATTTTGAGATTTTATATGCAAATTATATTTAAAAAATATTTAATTTCTATTCTAAAAAGATAATGATAACTGCTCTTTCTAGACAACTAAAAATGCGGTGTCCATCTTACCATATATACAGGGTGCCCGTGGCAAAACGGAACATCTTAAATATTTAAAAAGAAAGACTTTTTTACGAAATCCCTGAGACACGTGTCAATTTTTTTATTGAAGGGAGACGATTTTTGGGAAACAAATGACCTTCATATCTTCAACCCCTAGCCAGGGCGATTAATACCACAAAATTATAAATTAAATTAAGGGTTGAGTGATATCGCATTAAAAACCTTATGCAATTTGCAATATAATCGATTCGCAGCACATGTCATCAAGGCACACGGGACCCGAAATGACCTTCGTTGGACCTGACCCATCTCTCGGGATCACAAAAGCTGCTGCGCGTGCTGCGGTAACTGAGTGGATGAACAACACCAGAAACACTGGCACCATGTAGCAGGACAGAAACACAGCAATGAGATGATGAGGAAACCATCACAATGTTTGGCAGCTAGCATACTCTCTCTTAGCAGAACGCAGATTAGGGTGATGACGTGTCTACTTACTGGACCCGGCAATCTAAGGAAACACCTACACAGAATGGGAGTCTACAGAGAGGAACCACTGTGTAGATTATGCAATGAAGATGAGCCACCGAAGAAACCCCCTATCAGGTGCAATAGACACACTGCGAGCCATACCGGAAAAGCATTTTACGCACACTCTACTAAACCTTGTCAGGGGAGTAGATATGCTCGGATAATCAGGAAATAACCGAATGGAGAGTAATACAATGGGCCTCAAGGTCGCAGTGTTAAGGGATGTGAAAGCCCTTTCTCTGCATTGGGGTCCAAATCAATCAAACAGTGAATCAAGCACATGTCGGTTTTTATTATTACATTATTGTAAAAGTTTTTTCTGGGGTAGATTCAGAACTAGAATTAGATTTTCTGGCTACGTGCAAATAAAAAAAAATTTTTTTGAAATACTTGTATAAATTTCATATTTCAATTTTTTAAATATTTGGAATATTTGTAGGTCAAATGAAGATGGTTGATACTGAAACCATTTTTGCAGTTCTCGTATATGTATCTAACAGGCTAAAGCTAAACTAAGTTTTCCGGTGGACCGTTGCTGTCCATGAATTGCCCATATCCGTGAATGTATCTAGAGCAATCCAGAAATTGTACAAACACTTTTATTAGCTAACATGTTTTGGACATCTTTCTATATAACAACATGAACCTCATTTATCTGAATGTAACTACTTCCATTATCTAATACGGAAATTTCTTTCGGCTATTGAACTTAAAGTTTTGCAGGCAATATGGTTAGCTTCTTCAAGGGTACTGTAAGTACGGCGTTATTATCTTCTGCTTCTCGCTATTTACTTCATTCCTGGTCTGTGTATTTGTTCCGTTCCGATAAACCGTATTTGCTTCTGTTGCCAAAGGCATGTTGTATTAATCTTCACCATCGAAGTGGTTGGTGTCTGCTATTGTTTCTATAGATTATTATGTTACTTAGCCTTGGATAATAATGGATGCCCTTGACATAGTTTGTACGTCAGTGTTATTTTTGAAATGGATACCCGTTTAGGGCAAATTTATCTGTGTCTCCTAGTTGTGCGTCTTTTCCGTGTAAGCTTAGTCTACAGTAAATGAATGCTCCATCTTGTTTGGTCAATATGTATAGATAGCTCTCTCCAAATTAGCATTCGAACAATTGTATTGCATTTCTC
This sequence comes from Osmoderma eremita, assembly GCA_031763485.1. Classification (NCBI taxonomy): domain Eukaryota; kingdom Metazoa; phylum Arthropoda; class Insecta; order Coleoptera; family Scarabaeidae; genus Osmoderma; species Osmoderma eremita. The sequence goes on from JARFOC010030369.1 coordinate 4,245, forward strand.
CTAAATCCTTAGTTCAGTTTGTCAAATTGACTCCTAACCTTTCTACTACATAAATTTAGACATTTGCACCATTTTATAGCTTCGCAAATTACACTTTATAATCTCCAATACTCTCCAGCCATTCTTAAGCGACATACATTCCTGATGAAATGTAATGAAGACGCAATCTAAGCAGTGCCATACCCGCCATTCTCTTCTTGTCTTTAGTGGAGCTATACATACATTGCAATTCCTTAAACTTTGATCCCCACCTAATTCCGTTCCAAGTAATCAAACAACGGCAAGTAACTAACGACACTGCAGTATATACTGTGCCGCCTGAACGAGGGGTAAAATTAATTAATTTAAATTCAAGAGGTGACACGCATATTGTTAAGGGACCACAGCAGTTTAAGTCTCAGCGGGACTACTTCAAGAGAATATAAACGGCTTTACCTGGCGCAACGGGATAAAACCATTAGCCAGGTATCGTAACAATGATACTAAAATTATCCTATGAGCTGTTATCGGGAATTATGCGTACGATAATGATAAGAAAGTTACATTTATAGCGTGGGGAATGACAAATCCTTTATTACATCATAAATACCTACGATTACAAGGTATTTACACACATATTATTTCCTCAATAATTTCTTACAATAAACAAAAATAATGATAAGATACAGTTACGCGATTTAAAAGTAATTTATCTTACCAGTCGTATGTTACTGCGAAGAATGGATAACCGTATTGGAACACGTGTTATTACACGGTGGTAAGGGTCATTCCCGTTATATTAAATCGAACACCCATGCAGTTCTGGCGGAAAATTGCATCAAAGTTACAAGATATATCGAGGAAACCACGATACAATCTTTCCTGATTGCTTTTCGATAAAGAATGCCCTGTCCGTATGAATGTGCAGCGCCGGAAACATTGGTATTTTCATGCCGGTAAAGTTGGTATTTTTATATTAATATACAGCACCATCTGTGTTCGAAATTTGTCATGTAATTAATTTTAGATTTGGAGTGCAGATAAATTGTTTTATTTAAGACATACCAATTACGCGAACACACATAATTTTTTTCCGCGGAGCTGATATCAATATTTACTTTATTCTGATTTCGTATCAATGGCGTGGCGGTTGATATATTTTATAATTTACCTTTTCCAAATTGGAATATTAGTTAGAAAATGAGTTAGGTTAAAAATTAAAAGGATTTATTTTCAAGTCAATTAACAATTAAATTATTTATTAACAATTGCATTCTCGTTGGGAATGATTTTTCACAAATCATGTCTCGAATTGTTTCTCGAAATCGAACTGCAAGTTTGTAGACATTACGTCTTAAATTGTAATAAACAGAGATAATATAGTAAAGATAGATGGGCACTTGACGTTAAGACTGTGTGCCTATCCCTCTGCAGGTCTGCGAACCCAACTAAACGCATTGATAGTTTCGATTAACTTATTCCTTATTATATTTACAATTGGAATGAACCTTGCTTATCAAACGAAATACAATAAATATACTGTTCGGATTACACCTCCTGCACAAAATACTAATTAATTCGGGACACGTTAATTTTTCACACGAAATACGCAATAATACTAAAAATAATAATTAAATAATTAATTAAAATTAATAATATAAATTCAAACCACTGACACACTCCATCCAGAGTTCTAGTATTTTACACTCAGAGTCCTCTATTAGATAAAGTTTTGCATTCAGAGCCCTCTATTGGTCGAGTCACCCCTGGCTACACCAAAGGTATACTAGTGCATCCCGGTCATAATCCAAATGCTCATCTGCAAATTGAATGGTCCATGCACAACCGCACCGAATATATCCATGCTCATCACGATATAAATTGCAAAAATAAGAGTCCAATATAAACATTTCTTGTTGCAGAGAATATCGCAGTATAAAAAACACAACCTAACCTAAAATCAATGCGTAGGTATCAATAATAGGAATTATGTTGTTCACAATTAGCCTACTCAAAATATTGGATTCCGATCTATAAGTGTCTTTACAAAGATAGTATTCTTAAGTAAATCATAGGAACTAAGTAAAATCAGTGAAAAGTGTAAAGTTACTAAAATATTAAACACTAATTAAGTGGCTACGTTCACTCAATTTAATGGTGAAAAGTATATGTCTTCTAAACCGTATACCATTAAAACCATTTAAAATTAATTTATATCATTCTCCTAGAAAATATTTTTCGCACATATGAAACAACTCTACGATGATTGTCGAAAGTGATTTCGTTTCAGATCCAAAAGAAATTGGTTGTGCAAAATGTTGCAAAACGATACAAATATCAGATTCTGATGCATATATAAATAACACTTTCTAGTTTGATTTATCGGAAATACTTATAAAATGTGTTAGATAACAAAATTCCGAATTCGGACATTTCGATATAGAAGTTGCCATCTCCATATTAGTTTATGATTAATCTTTAGTTATATATTTTTGCATAATTTTACATTTTTTGACTGTTTTTCATTGTATTTATACGGCAAATTTAAAGTGTGTATAGATCATTGTTGGACATCATATGATATTACTTATTAAAGGTATAGTCACTATTCGCATGATTTACAGCTGCGATGGCTTAGAATCCCCAGTACCATCTCATACAAGGCGGAAGGATGTTGGCATTGTAACTTCTCTACCGCTGTCAGCGGTCTTGCCTTATGAGAAAACTTAATAATATACGAGCCTCATATTCTCCTGTTATAGTATTTAATATATAAAAGTTACTCGCTAGGGCACTTTTTTCAAATTTTTCGTTTGTTTATTGCTATGAAAAGGTTGTCAATTTTGGAAAGATATACCAATGAAATTATTATTTGCGTTATTTAGGAATTAGATAACTTGAAACCCTATAATAAATACTATTATCGTAATCTTTTATTGTTCATCATTAGTTCTGGTAACGTAATCCCGTTGTTATGTTGCGTATAAGAAAGGGTCGAGCAGAATATTTTTTTATAATTTAAAGATATATGAGGCTGAACTTGATTATAATATAATTAAGAACCTGGGAGATCGCCTAACACCCACAGCCGCAAAGAAGTGCTTTGAAGAAGGTTGACCCTCAAGAATCTCAATAATTTTGCAAATTATATGTCTGCATTAAGCTGAATAACATGAACAAATTTTTGCAATATAACCGTAGTACATTATTCTGCATGAACGTGCATTAATAATTCTAACCTACAAATTGAAGAATAGAATGAGAGCGATTTCAAAGATTTTCTTTTATGTATGTGAGCGTTTAAATTTCATTTTTTTGTTTCGGTTTGGGTGGCAGAAGTTCCAGCATACCTATACTGGCTGCTACTTCAACTAGCAGATTGACGTGAAGAAGACGTCGTACAATGGTAATGTGCCCATAAACGCCGTCTTTTTTTACGTCAGTCTATTAGCTAGGCTGTTGAAATCATGACATGAGAAACATTATTGCGTTGTCTTCTTCACCATTTCTTTATCATCCAGTGATCATAAATAAAACCGAAACTTATCAGTGTAGACAACTTCTTTTTCCTCTTCTCTCTTGTTATTTAAGAAGACCATTAGGTTTCCTTGAATAATGTTAATCTTGAGAAAGCTGCTTGGTTTTTGGTGGTTTTCCTGAGATGTGCTGTTTAATCTTTCTATTTTGAGGGTAACTATACCCAATTATTTAAGACTGCAATTTGCATATGAGCTAGCAGTCTGTAAGTGAATAGTGAATAAGTGAACTTGGTTGGTACAACCGGCTCTAAAACAAAGAATACTCTTACCACCTTAACACTAAACCAACCACGACGGGTCAAATGACCCATTTTGAACATTTTGTCAGAATTTCTTGTAAATAACATTATCACATTGCCACTTGCCTTTACTACTTTTATTTAAAAAAAAACATCGAATGTATTCTTCAATATTTACTCCTCTCTTGTTAATTATTTTACCGAGAAATATATGCAATCTGCCCTAACTACCGCAACGGATCATTTGACCCGTGCAAAGATTCATGTGATATCGTGAAGATTTGTATGTGTGGTTTTGATACAAAACCATTGCATTAGACATTTTTGCTATTGCATCATATATTGTGCTGTATTTCCACCACTATTGTTGGAATTATCCGCGGAAATAAACTACCAAAATTTACCAAGCAGGCGAGAGATGGTATGCGACGCTTCTCAACAAAACTATATAAATCGAGTCATTGTTCACTTACCATTTACAAAAGTAGGCGAAACAAAAAAGTGATTCTAGTAAGTTCAAAGCATAAATCTATAAGCATCGAAAAAACGGTAAGCCTATACCTGAAACGATCAGATTCTACAATAGTGCTAAATACGGTGTAGACATAACGGATCAAATAGCAAGAAAATACTCCGTGAAATCGAAATCGCAAAGTTGACCTGCGCAGATTTTCTTCAATATTCTTGACTTGGGTGGAATCAACTCATGGGTTTTATACAGAGAAACAACCGGCGAAAAAAATTCTAGACAACAATTTTTATTTGAATTAGCTGAAGAGCTTGCCGAAGATTTTGAGCAACGGGGAGAAAAAGAAATTATACAGAAAACGTCAACAAATTCAAGTACGGATTCTCGTGTGCAAATGCGAAAAAGATGTCAAATAGATCTTTGCAAAGAAAACAAAACTACAAAAATCGGTTTGAAATGCAACAAATATGTGTGTGGAAAATGTGCCTTGCCAGAACCCAATAATTTGCAAAATATGCGTGAACACGAATAAAGTTAGCATATTATTTATTTTCTAAATTTAGGATTCAATTGAAGAATATTTAATTTTCATCTTGTATTATTTTTATGTTATTTAAATTTAATAACTCAACAATTTTGAATCGTTATTTGAAAAAAAATTGTTTTATTCATGTACCAAATTGTGCTAAATGATATATTTTTCGCTATACATAGTAATATATGTATATAACATTTTAAAGACGGGTCGTCACTTGAGCAGCTGTGGTAGCTGTGGTAGCTGTGGTAGTATCGGTAGGTTTAGTGTTAATGCGTGAAAAACTCTAGAACTCTACAGTTAGAGTATTTTATGTGTTAGTTTTACCACTCTAGGGTTCTTAACTCAAGAAGGTGGTAAGGGTGTTTTTTGTTTTAGTTTTACTATTTCAACCCACCGTATCTTACTCGTGGTGATGTTTTTAATTTAATTCGCGATAGTTTAGAGTAGCTGCAAACATATTATCTTTTAGTTGCGGTGGAACTTCGATTTATCGGTGCCAGCTAATAAGAATCACCTACACACAACAATATAACTGCATGATAACATCTCTGCTAATCTATGCAAATAACCTCCCTCATATTAATTCCATATACATATATGCGTTCGTTAAGTCATTTTCAAGCAAGTCTTTCATATACACGTTCATTTCTTAATTGCTCCGAGTTCACTGTTGACTTCCACCGTGGACTACAAACATACGGGATATTTATGCATGTATGCAAGTACAAAGTTCCAAACACCTCATGCATATTTATAGCTCTGCAACCAACACTGCGCCAATGTAGCGGGGGTTGTCGCTCTGCCGCGTCCGTTGCAATTCCCGGAACCCGAAGTTGCCCACGAGACTGTCACACAAGTCACAGCCTACGCCAAGCGATGAACGGTTCATTCTCGCTTTATCCGTCGGCAACGCTGAACGTATATAACCAATGTGAATATTTACGTATGCAGCAACCGGCTTTTATATCACCGTCGTCATATGGAGTTGAAATTTGACATTTACTCTTGAAAAATCCGACGGAACATGGTAGGCGTAATAATTGATGGAAATGGTAGGTGTGTTTTGGGTGTAATTAAATGCATGGCGTATGTGAATGAATATGTGTCGACTCCTCTAATAAACATTCATATATTCCTGGAGGTTTAAATATGCTTGTTTTGCAGATTGCGATCTATGGAAGTATCAATTTTTTCGTGTCTAGAAATGATATCTAATAGCTTTGCTAAACAATTAATTGATTCAGATTTTTGTAAAGTCAAATATTTAAAAGATTTGCAAGCAAATACTAGCATTGGTAGGTCTCCTTATCGTTATGTTTATTATTATACAATCTGTTCCTTTTCGAAACAACAAATAAATGATATGACCAATTAGAAAAGCGTAACTTTTTACGCAAGAAAAGGCACCTCAAAAACAATGATGGAATCTTTGGAATCAGAAGGATATCTGTAACAAAATGATTAACACCAAGCAAAGATGAGAAAAACACGTACCAAAATAATTTTAAGTTAAAAAATATACCCCTTACCACCTTGTTGAGTAAAGAACTCTGAATACGTATTTCGGCAACTAAGTTGCCATCCTCAGCAGAAAAACCACAAAGGAAAAAATAATGTCAAGCGTAGCACCCCGGGTGCTCGGGGTGCTACCCTTTTTCCATATGTTTCATTCCCACTGACATATCCTGGATTTGATTTGAATTCCTTAGTTGCTTCAAACGCATTTTGGATGTCGTTGAAGACTTTCAAATGCCCGATTCAATAATTCTACGATTTTTTGCAACATTTTTGAGAACAAAAGTGTTTGGAAACTAATCATATAAGATATACGTATTCCACTTCATTTATGTCTCATAGGAATCGTCTTTTTTTTTTTGAAGATAACTTATCCTGTTCTACTCTTATAGATATTTCTTAATTCCGAGCAAATATTTCCAGAGAATTCCTTTTCTTATCGCCGAATTTCCAAACCATCACCCATTACTTTCGACTTTTAACTGTCATACCCAGCACTGCGTTAACAGGAACGATAACCTCCATTCCATCGTCATTTCTACGAGTGCCCTCATTCATTCGTCCTTCCTTCGCTCTCGATTTAACGAAACGCTTCCTATATTCCCGCAATAGCAACAGCGAAATCTCGATGATTATTTGCCCCTAAAGGAAGAAACATCTCCACCATTAACTGGAGCAAACACGCACAGTTGACGTCTTACGACTTGACGTAAGATTGGGGGACTGTTTGAGCGCTGAGGGCGGAAGTTCAAACAATATAATTAGGCGTTGAATATCTTCCAGCGTTGGATGAGGGTGAGTGAGCCGATTTGTCATAGTACATTGCCACCCCCTCCAAATAAAGGCGATTATCGGATCGGTAGCGGAGGATTTGGTAAATTTGATGAAGCGATGCCTAGTAATTGAAAAGAGCTTGATGACAAGTAGGAGGAGGAGTGTTATGTGTTGGGTATAGTTAAATATGAAGTTGTGTATAGCTCTGAGTTTTTCATAATTCGATTTCTAATTTGTTTGAGAGATGCTTGTATCTCGTGTCATATTCCAATGCGTTTATCTAAAATATCCGTAGAGATTCACTTCAGAGAGTTAAATAGAACACGAGAATTAAATAATAAACTTATTTACTCCCATTTTAAAACGAACACATTAATAAGACAACCTGTGGGCCTTTTTGTTTTTCCCAAGTAAGTGGGTACTGGTAGGTACTGTGTCGTCTATTGACACGGATGTCACATCTGGAACAACAACAAGCACAAAATGAGATTCATCTTTCAAACTTCTTCTCAGGAAATAAATTTCTACGTCGTTTTCCCTTTAACAACTTCCCCAATGTAAAATATGTAAAATACTGCTGTTTTTTGTTTTAAAACGCAGTTCCTCAAACCCTCTCTGGCATTGCATTGATTTCTATATCCACATCTGAATCCTCCTCTGCAGGACTTGAAATTGCAATTGCATCTTGTTCAGACGAGGATAGGTCACTTATTAGTGTTTTTTTTACGTGAATAAAAACTTTTCTTTAAAGAAATTTTGGTTGTTTTTCGATTTCTTTTGCTTCAAAAACTTTTTCGGGGGTATTTGTTGTAATATAGGTACATCCTTTGGTACGTTCCTTTTAGTATTCCTTGCCCCCACGTTTAGAAATTCTTTATAGTGTCCTGGAGAAGTAAACAGGTTGTTTGATTTTAGATAGTTCCTGAACTGAAAATATGTGAAACAGTTGCTATTAGTGTATCATCTTTTGGAGAATCTGTTCGAAGTTCTCCCTGTAGTTTCTGAATGAAATTTTACCTCCATTTATCTCACCATTTAAAATTGCTTCTACAGCATGTCTCTTCTGAAAACGTTCCCTTATCGGTCTTCCTTTCTCTTCTTCTTGACATTGCTTTGCCCAAATTGAGATTCAACAATTAAACATAAATTATATTCTAATAAATTTATTTTTTTTTATTTTATTTTTTTTTATTATTCTAAATTCAAAATAGTGTTTGTTAGCAAAAGAAAAGAAGGTAATATATTACCCATTCTCTTTTTCCATTGCTGTTAAATCTGAATTAGGACTTATACTATAGCATCTGCAAAAATTTACAAAGACAAGATGTGTAATCTTTGTACCTACAGCTTACAGTGTGCCGGTAATTGGAAATTTAATAACCGTCCATAATTCCACCAAATTACCCCCGTGAATCGATCCGTAAACGCTCTCCACAGCCAGTTTCAAGCAATACAATACATGCATAAAACACCATGCAGCACGAGCAAATCCCTCCCAGGAAATTTAATAATCATTTAGTCTATATTCTTAATACGATCATCATTTACGTACTCGACACGAGATTGCGCTTTCATAATACCAGTGAAATCGAGAGAGATGGCATGGTACCGAGCTGTCTACCTCGTTGGATGGGGGTCCGTTTATTAAGCGATATATTTTTTCTTTTTTGAAAGACCGCCAGCCCGGCGATAGTATACGATCCTATTTAACGAAGAAGAATGCGGAAAGAAGTAACGTAACGATAGTGGATGTGGACAAGATGGAGATGGTGTACAGCAGGTGGTGTTCGGAGCACCAGCGCTTTTAATAGCGCCCATCTACGGTATAAGAGTTTTAAGTTGTTGTGCGGCGATGAGAAATCTTACGAAAAACATGAAAGCTGGTGGAGAAGGTAGTTAGGTGCTTCATTTCAGAGGCGCGCCCTCGATACCAGGTCATTACGAGGGCGCGTGCAGTGGGGAAAGATTTATAAGAATTGCGGTAAAAATTAATAGAAGCAATTATGAAGTTAAATGAGAAAAAGATTTTATTTGTTTAGTTGCCGTAGAGAAGGGTGCTCTAAGAAATTTGTGGATTGTATATGGTGAAAGAAGATATCTTTCTTTGTAAAACGATAACGGTTTGGAAATTCGGCGATAAGAAAAGGAATTCTCTAGAAATATTTGCTCGGAATTAAGAAATATCGATAAGGGTAAGTTATTTTCCAAAAAAAAAGACGAATCCTATGAGTCATAAATGAAGTGGTATACGTAGTATTTCCTATATAATTCGTTTCCAAACACTTTTGTTCACAAAAATGTTGCCAAAAAATCTTAGAATTATTTAATCGGACATTTGAAAGTCTTCAACGACATGCAAAATGCGGTTGAAGCAAATAAGGAATTGAAATTAAATCCAGGATATGTCAGTGGGAATTAAACATATGGAAAAAGAATTGAAGGACAATAAAAACAATAAATATACACTTATTTGTAATGAGACTAAAGAGATTTAGCAAAATACATCAAGCAGTTGGAGTCATCCCAATAGTTTCCTCCTATAAGGGAAGCTGCCAATCGGCTCATTAGTTCTTGGAATATCCCAACCAAATCTAACAAACAAATTATTAATTTATAAAATTATCTTAAATCTAATATGGCCTTATGGGATCCAGTAAATCATGCTTAGAAATTATGCAGTTGCTTCAAAACAAAACACAGCTACTACTAGTACTAATAGTTATCCAATGCACCAATAAATACTATGTTCCTATATGATAACTGTATTGTTTATCCACGATTAAATTCTTACTGAGCCTACGACAATTAATCAAAAGTAAATACAAATGATGGAACAATTTTAAAATTCTGCTATTTATACAAGGGTGCAATAGAATATAGTAGAGCAAAGTAAAGTAGGGTAAAGTAGAGTTGAGAACAGTATAATGATATAGTACAGTAGAATGGAGTGTAGTATAATAGAGGACGATAGAATAAAGTAAAGCATAGTAGAGAACAACATGGTATAATTACAATCTTTAAGCTACTATGGTTTGCATGCATTTTAAAGATAAATAAATAAATGCACTAGCTGTGACGTGAAAAGATAAACTTCCAACAAAGTCACCTCAGATTTTCTGCAGAAGTATTTTTAGTCTTCTATTATGAACTGGATGTGTAACTGGTTCTAAAAGTCGATTGGGATGGGTTTCCAGTTTTCCGAAATGCTTGACATGCTTTCATTCAGAAGATGAAGTATTTAAAAAATACATAAATATACCTCTGAGATCAGATATTGGCAGAAATCTTCTTTTTTTGATTTATTAGTCATTCGACGCCGATAAGATCACACGCTAACACGGATCTCAACTGACTGGTAACTTAGTTATCGCTTTTGAGATTACGCCATGAATCCGCGGCTGGGCGTTAGATGTCTCTGGGATTTTCCTTAGACATGTGCTAACGTTTGGTTAACGATACGGAGTATTGAACGAGCGACAGGCATTCCTCCGACGTGCACGGATGAGGACTAAGTTAGTCCGAAACAGCTGTCTGTACGTGAGGAATGTCTGGAACTATACAATCAGACGTGTTGTGTGATCTCAGAGATATATTTATATATTTTTTTAAATATATTTTTTATATACTTCATCTTTTGCCGGCTATTGGCAGAAATCTTCTTTTTTTGATATGCTTTCATTGATAACTGTAGATACGATTGGAATATTAAGATCGCTGTTTAATGTATGGATGGACACGTACCATGGTGCGTCGGCAATAGCTCGGAGAATTTTCGATTGACTCCATTATATGATGGCTGTATGAGATTTGCTAGCACAACCACGTGGTTCTACTCCAGAAGTCTACCATAGATGGGGTTGATGACTGTTTTATAGATTAGTAATTTATTTTCAATTAAAGGATGAGATTTTCGTCCTATTAGCCAATAGATCTCTTTGATTTTGAAATGAATTTGCTGTCTTTTTTAGAATCTAAGTGTTTGTTGTGTTATATCGAAAGTAGACTATGGTTAGTCTAGAGTACGGTAAAATAAAGTAAAGCAGAGTAGGGAACAGTATGATATAATAGGGTAGATCGTTCGATAAAACAAAAACCCGGATGTTCCACTCTTTTGTCGAAAGCTGTGTTACCTATGGAAGTGAAATGTGGACGTTGCATAAGAAGACGGAAAACAAAATAGTGTCAACAGAGATGATGTATTGGAGATCATGTTGTAAGAAGACATTATTGGACCACGAAAGAAACGAAGGAATAAGAGAAATAATGCAAGTTGAGACAACATTAATCAATAAAATAGAACAGAAACAACTATTGTGGTATGGCCACATGAGGAGAATGAACCAGGATAGACTACCACAAAGGGTTTGGAAATAGAAGCCTGCTAATAGAAGAAAAAAGGAAGACCACGAAATACTTGGGAAAAGAATTAATGAAGCTATGCAGAAGAGAGGGTTGGAGGAATATGGTTTTAGAGACAGAGCCTCTTAGAGATGGGAATGCGGCACATGGCAAAATTAGCTGTATATAAGCCTCTTATAGATAGATAGATCGTTAGACGGAAGTGCAGTGGACTAGAGCACAATTGAATAAAGTACATTAGATACTGTGAGCATCTGCAGAATGACCCTGCATGTTATTAATAAATGGTGTCAAAACAATAAGATCAGAATCGGTGTAGGGAAATGCGCAATTGTCACTTATACTGCTTCCCATAACCCGCTGGTTTTTAACTATTCAGTTTGCCAGCTCGCAGTTCCAAGGCATCTGCGGGTGAAGGATCTTGGTGTCATATTCTTCATATTTCAGATCACATCTCCTCCATTTGTATGTCTGCATCACGATCGCTAAGTTTCGTCATTAGAACTTGCAGAAGCTTTACTAACTTGGACACGATAAAACTTCTTTACACAATCGTCAGTTCAAAACTTGGATATGCTTTTTTAATTTCGTATCCCTACTACACTTATCAAAAATTGCTTGTGGAAAAAGTGCAAAAGAGATTCTTAAAGTATCTGACTTTTAAGGAAACGGGTACTTATCCCAACGGCGGCGCTGATTATCAAGAATTGCTTGATGAACATAATTTTTAAAGTCTTACCACCCGGCGTAAATTAGGGAGTGCTAGGTTCTTGTTGAAGCTGGTTAACAACGATATTGATGCTCTGAAGATATTGGCTGGTGTTGGTTTTGCGGTCCAAATGAAGTTGATGAAGTGTCAAACTTTCTCGTTATCTATGCAAGATCCTCTTCCTATTCTATCCTCAGTTGAAGGAATATATTTGGGATATTGTAGAAGGGTTGTACCCTGTACTGCTACCGCATTTCTTCTATTTCAAAGCGCAGGTTTTCCATTTTCTTGTAACCGTTTATTCAAATTTCCCTACGCTATTTAAGCCAGAGCGCAACAGAATGTCGTGGAGAATTTATAAATAAAAGTCGTCGCATTTAAACCGGAGCGTCTACAACAAAACTAATAAGACTATCTGTACGAGCAGACCGTTTAAAAACGCGTGCATCTCGCTGCGCACCGCATCACGAAATAAATTACAAATTAGACCTATGCAGAGCCGTAACGGTCGCAACGACGTGACAGCAACGTGTTTGTCTCCAACAAACGCTTGCTATACCTGCGCTCGTAAACGTCAAGGTCGCTCTTTTTCTCTCTTTCTCTCACCAAATACGGTGCACTAATGTCTTTCGTTGTATGTAAACATGTAAATAAGTATTCAACATACAGTGTAAGAAATAATTATTAATTAGGGGAATGCAAATAATTATTGGTAGTACATATTACTGCTAAAAATGTCTTTATTTTTAAGAATATTAAGTACTAACAAAGTTGAGGATAAATCCTTCCTTTTACCAAATGGGATCGAATCGCTAGGATATGGTAATTATGATTACCAACCTTAATAATAATAATAATTTAAAAATTTACGGTACAATTAAGACTAAATTACAACATTAATACCAGCATCATTAGCAACGATTATAACGTAAACGTTATAATCCTGTCAACTACCAGTATTCCTTATATTCAGAATTAATTTCGAGAGAATGTAAAGCGCCCGTGAGGATTTTATTCGACCCATATCTTTCATTTGCTGACTACACCAGTGGAGGCGAGTTCGTTCCCAAATCCGCAGTTAACAAAAACGTAATAACCGACTTCGTTCCTGGGTAATAGCCGAGGATTCCGGAGTCAGTCAGTGATATTATACCTTCCACTAATTGCCCCCAACCCCTAAGTTTGTGAAAGTTTACCTTTTAAGGTAGTTCACAATAACAATTAGTTTTATATTTTGCGTTTCAGATTGAAGTACCAATAAGCCATGAGTGTGCAGTTTGAACAATGTGAAAACGAAAAAAATGCTGATGTAGGATGATTATCAATTTACATTTCATTGAGTGGAAGATGGACTCTTGCGTCGCGTTCTAAAACAAATTCATGTAAAGTATGTGTATTTCAAATATCAGCACACATGGTAACGATAAAATTTCAACTGAAATAATTAATGGACATATATTAAGTAATGTTCTGAAACATGAAGGAGTTGATGATCTTTGAGAACGTACTATGAACATGGCCATCTTAAGCCAAGTGGGGGCCCTAGGCATTGGGATGTATGGGGCCGTTTCGAGGGAAATTTAGAATCGATATTAACAGGACCGAAAAACATTAGCGCCGGTATAATTTATTTTTGAAAATCTACGAACAATTGCAAACATACTAAAATCTATACCGACACAAGAGGTACTTTCCTAAACTTTTGAGTGGCAAAATCATGAATGGCATCTTCCAAGTCTATTTCTTCAAGCACCTGGCCTTCAATGGACATCAGCGACAAACTGTTCAATTTTTTTCTGAAGAACTGTAATTCTCAATTCACTTTTGATCTTTTTCAGTTTTGAGTAGGACCGTAATGAGGATCCGTAATGACAATCTATAAAAAGATTCTAATTCCTTTTTTTTTAAGTGTCTTCAATATTATTTTCTTTTAAAAGATGATATCCCGAAATACTCATAGCCTCTTCACTTTTCTATTTCGGACATGATATATTCTAAAATACTCTGTTAAGTGCATTCCATCTCTAACTTTTTTGCGCTAATGTCACTGTCACTTATTTTTAGGAAATTCGTCACAGCCACAAACAATGGATCCTTAATTAACGATCTAGATGACAAAGCAAAGAATTTATATTCTAACAGTAAACAAGTTAGTTGGGCGAACGTATAATTTCGAATAGCTAACAATTTTTTTTCACAAATTAGCTAAGACTAAGCCAACAACCAGCTTGTAAACCTTGTAATAGTAATCGAATCTTGTATATTAGTGATTCACGCCTCTAAAGGCAGAAAGATATGAGAAGTATAGTGATTGAAAAATTTATCATCAATTCCGTTGCCGTCGCTAAGGTTTATTACTTGAGGATTTGGGAACCAACTCAGTGCCTTTCGACTACACTGTCTCCAATATGCCGGGATAGCGCAGTGGTAAGAGCGCTAGGCACCTGTAGAGGATGTCGGGGTTCGAATCTCCGTTGTGGCAGCTGATTTTTCTAAAGATCGGTTGCAGCAGGGGTGGTCGGTACCCTTCAGTGTTGAGGATAAATCAACACTGCTACCCTCTACGGCGAGGAGAGGCAGTAAGAAGCCATATACTTCACGATACACACGTACACAAACCTAATGTAGGAGTGATACAATCGGCCTCAAGGCCGCAGTGTTAAGTCTCAGCATTAGGATACAAACAACAACAACACTGTCTCCAGAAACCTTGAATTTTTGCGCACCTGCGCACACTTTGAACACTTATTATGGATTGGGAGGAAGTCAACTAAAATATGGTTCTTTAGCATGGTTTCCATTTCATCCGTATCGAAATTTAGCCATGGAGACAATACAAACATGTCTAAAATATCTAAGATACTAAATAGCTGGGGCTTCCGCAACACTGATTATGGCATATTGGTCGGTGCTCATAACTTCCAAAGTTTGTCGGAATGAAGGAACTTGTACAGTAGCAAATTTGTACTTGATTTACTAATTCTCCATTGCTTTTAAGTTCATCTTAATGTATAGCATTTAAATGTAATATCATTTATACGGACCTAGGCAAAGCATTTAATCGAATAGATGAGTCTATTCTTCTTTAAAAACTCAATGCGTTTGGAAAATCAGCACCATCACTTACGACTCTATTTTCTACGTATCTTACACTGTTAGTTCGCTAGGTGATCGTATTTACCTCCAAGATCAGCTTGGTTAGTTCAGGTTGTGGTGTTTAGAAAACAGACGCAATTTGAATGCAGTGGAAATGTAATTTAGTCAGTTACGCACGTAAAATTAACTCTAACTCTATACGCATAATCTCAACAGCCATATATTGCTCTGATATGACTCATTTAGGGATCTTGGAGCCATGTTTGATTTACATCTCCAATATCTCCACTTCGGCATTGAGATCTTGAGGTTTTATTATATGTAGCACAAGGCTTTTTACTTCAACATAGGCTGCTTTGTTATATTATAGTTTCTGCTTATTTTAAGAACCTACCCTGTATCAAGTTATAGCCAGAAGGCTATGCTTCTTATGTTTGATATCGACCAGTTAGATCTTTATCGTAATCAAACGGACATGCATTTTTTGTATGGACTCGTAGACAACAGTATTGATGCTCCGGAACTGTTGGAGCAACTTAATTTCCTAATACGAGGGATGCCTTTTATATTTCGGGAATAGAGAACAGAAACTAAAATTAATTATAGTAGACGGCTTTATTGTTTTTAAAAATATTCTCCATGAAGATCAATACACTTTTGCATGCGCTTGAACCAGTTTTCGAAGCACTTTTTCCACTCCGATTGAGGTACCTCCAAAATATGCATTTTAAAAGTGTCAACCACTTCTTCAGCCGTCGAAAAACGTTGACTACGTAATTTTTGGTTGATGTGCGGAAACAAAAAGAAGTCATTGGGTGCCGAACCAGGGCTGTACGGCGGATGACCCATCAATTCAACGTTTTCAGTTGCCAAAAACTCTTGTTTGAGCTGATGTGTGAGAGCTCGCATTGTCCTGGTGGAAAATGATCCGTCTTCGGCGGTTGGTATTTTTCCGGATACTTCTCGCAAACAAATGATTGTATACCATTCAGAATTGACCGTCTGACGTTGCACCAATGGTACAGTTGCCACATGGCCGGTTTTTTTCGAAGAAACA
Source organism: Osmoderma eremita (assembly GCA_031763485.1). NCBI lineage: Eukaryota > Metazoa > Arthropoda > Insecta > Coleoptera > Scarabaeidae > Osmoderma > Osmoderma eremita. Next base: position 20,519 of record JARFOC010030369.1, read on the forward strand.
GGCGACCATTTGCTTCGAAGTTCTTCATCCAACATCTTTTGTTGGATTTGGCTCACCTCGAAAGATCCTTAGAGCCGACTGCTGTTTACTTTCGGGCTCATAGGCATAGATCCATGATTCGTTACCTGTTACGATGTCATAGACATGTTTTGAAGTACCGTGATCGTATTTTTGGAGCATTTCGTTCGACCAATCCACACGAGCCTTTTTTGACCGATTGTCAAATTATGTGTAATCCAACTTGAACAATTTTTTGGCTGCCAAATGTTGATGCAATATTGAATGTATGCTGGTCCCAATAATACCCATGGATACCTCTCACGATACGTCACATGCCGATCTTGCAATATCAGTTCACGCACAGCATCAATATTTTTCGGAACAACAACTGATTTTGGACGGCTTTCACGAAATTCGTCAGTGAGTGAAGCACGGCCACGATTGAATTCGCCGTAACACCAGTATACCTACACTAGTTTTTGATGGTGCTTCATCGCCAAATGTCCAGGTCGAAAATTGTAAAAAATAATGACACGAAAATGTTCACGAGTTAATTCCATTTTTTGGCCAATATCATTTTTTCAACCACTGTAAGTAACACAAAAATCGCTTGAACGTCAAAATGTTCTGAGTAAGTATACTGTCAAAAAGGCCGAAATTTACGATACAGGCGTCAGGTGGCAGCACCTGGAACGCCTATTCCCAAAATATAAAAGGCATCCCTCATACCCTGTCCAACCACCGGATTAAATCACACTTTTTTCTTGTTCCGAACAAAGAAGGAATGTCGTGGTTAATTCTCCAATACCAAGAATTAATAATACTTACACTAAAACAATATAGCTATTGTAAAAGTTAATATAAATGTGTTAAAGTTAACCAAACTCGCTGTTAATTATTGTGAGAACTGTTTGTGATAGATTTTACAATATTGTTGTTGTAAGAGATTGTAGTAGATTTAAACAGACGGAACGGTAGGGAACACTCCGCGGCTATTGTAGTATTTACAACAAAGAACATATTTTTTACATGAGTCGCATGTAAAAGTACTAAAGAGAATGGTAAAAATTACGATTATATGTAATGTCAAAATTACAGGAATATTTCCATTTTATGTATTATTACATTTCAATTTAAATAGTTTTTCTCTACTTAGCACATCAAAATGTTATATCATCATTTACATTTTTACTTTTTTAACCGCTCCTCAAGTTTTAATCTAAAGTTTAATTTAAGATTCAAAATTAATTAATGTAAGAAAATTAAACAAGATTAAGATTCATCCACGCCATAACCTACGATAACTAAAATTGATATAAGAATGCTGTTTTTATACGTGTAAAAGTCGGGAAAGAAATACTTCTATTATTCCAAGGCCGAATAAGCCCGAATACGCTCGAATAGTCACAGCTGTACTCTGTAAAGTGTACCTACCATAATCGGCTAACAAATTTTTTTTTGTATATATTACCATTGAGAAAGCTAGATATATTGACTTCGAATAGCAATTCTGACTACAATTGCGATAATATTTACAGTATTTGAATTACAACATGGGTATTGTAATTTTAACATTATTATTTTTTAATCAAAAATAACTAACTACGAACTTCTTGGTAATATTATTTTTCTCAGTGGAGAACTGCGTAGCTGATAACACCCTGATATCCATCCTTCTTCTTTGTCGTTAATATTAAACAAATATTTTTTTATTTAAGTAGGAGTATAGTGTTTCCGTTATGTTTTTCGTATGTACGGATAATTGTCTATTAATTACGTTGTTTATTTAGAGTGGTTATTTAGCTTCGAGTTTGATATAATATTATGTAATTGGAAAGAAACTCGATTGGGCAACAAATAAATAATATCCTTTCCTAGAATCATAAAATTCACGCAAATTACACATCGCCTTTATAGCAAGTTCCTTAACTGTAGATATATTTTTATTATGCGCTTCTGTTACTACACGCTGCTTGTACATGAAACGCAACACAGTCATTAGTCGTTCACGTTTCCCGTCCAACGCACTACCGACCGTCGCGGCCTACTCAGTATTTTCTACGTCCACGAAGCGATAGTGAGTGAGTGCTCTCGTGTGGGTCGACTCAACTCTCCCGTCAAGTAACAATACATAGAGTAAGAAACGGCTATTAGTTTGTTTTTACCACGTTGAACAAAAGTAGAAACTATATTACTACCAAAGTTGCGGTGCGGTGCGGTGCGGTGAGGTTATGCGAGTTATTGTTTTGGAGCGTGGCTTTTGTTTTTGTTTTGGTTTTTTCGTATTCTGCGCTTTGTGTTCTTGTTTTGTGTATTTATTGTGCCCCGATTTTCCGTGAGATTTATGTGGCCATGATGATGATTACGAAATATACAGCCTTACTACTACAGACTACTACAGCTTACGGGGATTCATATTCATCGATAGAGTAAGTGTTTTAAGGTGTATACTTGAGGTCTAGTTTGAAGTTAATTCTAGGTTTCAAAACGAAAAATTACGAAGAGCAAGAACGTGAAAAGATCCGAGATAAATTAAAAGGTTTTGATCGACTACCGCTGTTATTATTGAATTTTGTAGGTATAAGGGTAGTCCAAATAATACTTTTGACATAAACGAAATAAGAAAATTGCAGCACATTTTTTTCAAATCCAAATTAGGTTTCCATTGCATAAGAAACGCAATAGATTAATATATTATATTCATATAAATATATTGAAAGTATACTTTTTTTCTACTATCTATCAAATCATATTGTCTTCTTTAAATCCAGGAATAAATATAAAATAATAGGATACGGTGGCAACTTATGGGCCAATTCTGTGCAATTTCTTACAGACCCGTAAAGTTACATAAAACTGTAAGGACGTATCCAATTTTTCGGTTAGAGGGATTCCGTGCAAATACCTATAAATACTTAAATCGCGGCTACATTCATGCTTGATAGGCCGCCTTATTGTTTTGTACACACAATCTAGTCGTTTCAGTATAATGTTAAGTTTTGTGTGATTTTCTAGTTATTGTAATGGACCGCCCATTATCGATTTATGATTTTTCTTGTGGTATGTGATAGATTCATCTTTCTCTTCGTGAGATATTTTGTACACCATGTTACTACTGTTTTATTGTACATTCCTTAAATTAATTACAGTTCAATTGGGTCAAGTATTGTGTCATTTTACCTTAATGATCTCAGCCCTCATAAATATTTCAATGGCAGTTTTTTGAAAGGACCCAAAATAACCTTTTTAAGCCCTTTTGCACCCTTTTGCTTTTTTGTGCTTCAACATTGTAATACACAGCTATTTTTCAAATGAGAAGAATTATATAAGTAGACTCATAGATGCAAGCACAATGTTAAAAGATATCGAGGAAGAAACATCTATTCTGATTACACTGGTCAACAAAATTTCAGATTTATTTTGTCCCATGAGGTAAAGTGGGTGAACTTGGTAGTACTTTTTACACTTATTTCATATCTGTTTTCAGAATTTCAGGCAGGGTTTCAGAGTGACAAAGAAATGAAATTTTGTGAAAGTATATATTATAATATGTTCATAAATCATGAAAAAATGACGTACATAGTGATGTATTTACTAGATGTGCTGATATATGACAGTTAACTCTTCCATTGCATGGCTACAAAAAATCCACAACCGGACATCCGATGACCGAAGTCAAGTGGGTTAGTTCTCTGGGTAAAAATGTAATTGGGCAGTTTTTATTTATGGTAATTCAACGAGGACGAAGTGCATGGATCTGTTAGCTAATGAAATTATACCCATGCTAATTTACCCCATGTAAACATCGAGCAAATATTTTATTAGTGCGTCGTGATATTTATTTAGTACATTCGGTTTAATGAGTAGCCACGGACATATTCCTTGGTCAGCAAGGTCGCCGGATTTGTCCCCAAATGATTTTTTTCTGTATTTTTACATGAGTCTAGTCATTCGTACTGATCTGTATATTTAAGATTGTTGTACAACAGCTGAAATATATAAGCTCGATAGAGGTAGCATTTTAAATTCAGAAAGATTGATCGGCATCAATCTGAAGTTCTTTTACCAGCGGTGGCTCCAATAACTGCTTTCTGCGCCAAAAATAATGAAGGCATGCAACCCATTGCAATGGCGTATTGAATTCTAGGCCGAATTTCTGGATAATATATTGTAATCAAAGTGTTTCATCAAATAACGTTTTGCATGTTTTTATCCTTCCAAGTAATATTTTGGTATCCACCAAAATCAGTAGTATCTACTATTTTTTTCAAATGGTACACGGATGGCTCCAAAACAACAGAGGGAACTGGGATAGGGATATATGGGCTTAGGCCACATATTTCGAAAGCTTGGGCTTGTACCCGAGTATCTTCCAGGCGGAAACATGCGCTTTAAAAGATGCGTCCAGTTCAATATTGATAAGAACTATTAAAAGCAAGAGATTATCATAATGTCTGTTAGTCAAACAGCCATTAGGGCGCTGAGCTCAAATAAAATCAGCTCCAAGATGGAAGTGTCTAGGAAAACTAAACGAGCTAGGCAAAAGTAACAAGGTAACCCTTCTGTGGATTCCGGGACACACAGGAGTGGTAGGAAACGAAATAACAGAGAATCTCGGTAGGAAAGGAAATACCACTTGTAGGGCCTGAACCATATTGCGGAATAAATAGCAGTGTAATACTGGAGAAACTTCAAAATGAAGAAGAGCAGAAAAAATGCAAGTACCGAGAGAATCTCCAGGGAATGGGGCAAGCTAAAACTCTTCTGGGAACCTATAACCGGAAGAGAGTTACAGAGTGCATCAACCTAAGTAAATATAATATTCGCATATTAATAGGGATTCTATCAGGCCACTGTAAACTGAAAGGACACCTGAGCAGGCTTGGGATAATAGAGGAAGTCGCGAATTAGATTTTGTGGGGAACATGATGAAACATCCATCCGCCTACTCTCAAACTGCGCTGCACTGTGCAACTCAAGGACCCTGCACCTGGGAGCAAGTGAAATTGAAGAGGGACAGTTACCTAGTCTGGGGCCTTCGATATTCTGCACTTTTTAAAAGGAATTCGACTGGACGGCCAGCTGTAAATACAGCCAGAATAGGGGACAGAATAGATCTTTTAGGTAGCAGTGTATTATCACCCTTGCTATACACACATACATCTACTATTTTGCCTATTATGAAAAGTTTCGAGTTTTTCAAAAACTCTGTTTTCTAGATGTCTCCTGTCTGGATATGTTTCACTATAAATTCTACTGATAAAAAAGGATTCCCTTCTGTTTCGCCTAGTATAAAAATCATATCCACCCTGTCATCTTTAGAGTAATTCATTTTTAGGTAAAACGAACGCTCTTCAGTGTACTTTTCCCACATTGACAACGTGCCATTTGTTTCATTTCTTATTAGCCGCCAACTTGATAATCTTTTAGGTAGGTACATTAACTTTGTGAAAAATCTTGAAACAGTCCTTGCTACCTTTACAGAAACAGGGAACTCGCAAACGGCAAAATAGGGTATTTTCATAATTTGGGGATGAATGGAGTGTAGTTAGAGATCTTTAATAATGTAAAAATATATAGGATGTTCTATTTAAAACAGTGAATTCTTCTGTGCAGTCTTTTTTACGGAATATATTTTCTGCACAATTAATATATTACATCCTCAAAATATCAGCTACCTAGCATACAACCCGAGTAATAAAAGACGGACGTACTCTTGCTGCACCCTGTATATTATAAAGAAGAATATAAAGGAAGTAAGGTACAAATAAAATGAAATACATAAGCAGAATATAGATTTTAGTGTAAAGAAGACGCAAAGTAGGTATAGTTTCTAATTTAGCAGAAAGACGAAAAAATACAGAAAAATATCTTTCAAACTCGTATCTGGTATATAAGTAATTCTTGGCAAAAGTTCATCGATCATTAAGAAAGCCAAAAGATGTACACCAACATATTAAAACGAATCTGGTATTCTTCTTTCAATGACACTTTTAAAATGGCCTCAAAACACACATTACCATAACACTAGGATCCGTCACACGACCATTTTTTAATTTATAACCCTCCAGGTTCAAAGGCAGAACTGCACTACATCTTCAAATATCTTCGACAGACGTAAAAAACGGGTCCCATAAATCATTTGCCCTCCCACAAAGGAACCGGAAGGGCGGAACGCTCCACGGAGACGTCTAAATTTTAATTCGTAAACAAAACGCACCAGCGACTCGACTTGAAATGATAGAAAAGAGAAACATCACAAGACATTCATCCATCCATCATAACGAATCATATTCCACGGTGGCTTGCAGTTTCATTAAAGGGATTTCGAGTGAAAAAGGGGTAGTAAGAATAAGGAACGACCCCCCAGGGGCAAAAAGGAGGCAGTAAGACGATAAAATACTGCTTTGAAAACGAGGATAATTTCCTGAATGAAACGCTTTCAAACTCTGCAGGTGCGTTTTTGTCATGGTTGTGATTAAGAGAGGGGGGAGGGGGTGTCTTCGTTTATATCGTTGGGAATAATTAATGGTGATTGTATTCGATAATAAATTCGACGACAACGGAAGGGTAAATTCGAAATAAATCAAAACGCTGCCAAAGAGGACGTTTAAAGCTCTTAATATCTCACCAAATTCCCCTTTTATATTATATTAATTTCACCGTAAATATTTAATGCATTTAAGAAGACGCAAGAATCGATTTTAGGGCCATTACGGTTCGTTTGTAAGACTTTCACTTTAATAACTTTCTTAAGCGATGCTAAAGGTAATGATATAAAAATAGCGACCGTGTATTATTAAGAGTATGTAACATTAAACTTTTACATGTATTCACCGTTATTGTGTAACCTTAATTGGTTGCCCAAGTAGAGTCAGATAAGACCCTGTTTGGATAATGTATGTACATTTTACGCATGTATTTACGCATATAATTGCCACGTAATAATGGGAACATAATTGGAAAGACTTTCTTATCCTTTTCTAAATGAGACATCCACAAGAAGATTTAATTCTTTTAACTTTACATTTATACAAAAGGATTAGAAATCCGATAGAAGCAGAATGAATTAGAAAGGAGGTACTGTAAATTTTGGGGGTAGCACCTTTATTAGCGAGTAAGTTTTTTAGAAGGTTATAAAAATATAAATTATTTTTTAAAAGAATTTTGGAAATATAAAGAAATGTACAGGGTCATCTGGGGTAGAACTTACCCTACCTTAAACCGAAACAAATTATAAAAGCCACCTATGGTAACAAAAAAAAACAGACAAAAACTTAAACCAACTTCTGATTGATGTACATTTGTATGAAACTAGGACCAGAACTGCATGGCTTTTAAATGCAATGTACACTGCATTTAACTAGTTTAGATACCGAAAATTCAGGTATTAAATTTTCAGTGAGGCCAATGCAAAAATAACCATTGAGAAATCCTACAAAAAAGAATTTAGGGTTTCACCAAAGAGAACAATTTTTGTAACGATGATATTATATGCATATGAACATTAATGAAAATATAAATATATACGCACATAATGCTTTTGGATCACACAACTTAGTTGGTTATGCACAGCATTAGTAGCGACAGACATTCCCACGCACAGACAGCTGTTTCGGACTTCCTAGTCCTCATTAGTGTACGACGGGGAAAACCTGTCACTTTTTCAGGCCGCCATATGCATACACTTTACAATATATGTTGACAATGAAAAATCATAGGCGACATCTAGCGCAAAGCGGACCATTCATAGCGATGATTTCACGAGCGACACAGTCGTAAACCCTGAAATCTGTGTAAAACCATATGTACAGCAACTCATAAGCAACAGATGCATACAATTCTTCACAAATTGTTAACTTCACATCTTTACGTGATTGCGGCAATTACATATAACTAAATAAGCAGAATTCATTTATGTATCTACAATTTCTTTTTTGCACTCAGCACTTACATTACAGTACATTTACTCACAAAGAATATGTGTGTCTTAAACATACTAGCAGTAGGAAATATGTGCAGTAATAAATTAAAAAATAACTTTAATTGGTGCCCGCCCCTAAGATGAATGTTGTTTCCATATTTTCTCCGAAAGGATTGCCAACTAGAAGAGAAAAAAAAAGCAGCCAAGCCAATGATTTTAATTACGGTTATTATTATGGGTATATCTGGATTCTAATTTTACGCTTGGTGAACCTAAACGAAGTGTAGAAATTCGCTCACATTAAAAAGTAAGTAGTGAATATATGTATGGGATGAGTCATACATAAAATAAAATGAATAGTAATTAAGCATACATAATTTGATTTTGTTTGGTATAAGCTACATATGTATAATTCTGTCTTTGTTTAGTGAGAGAGAAACTAGTTTCGCTTATGTATGTATTATTGACTTGATTCATAATTATTGTTTGCTTTTGCATAAACTTTGATAATGCTATACAAACATATACAACAAGAATTTCAAGGGCTTCTTCTGTACAATAGTTTAAAAAAGAATTTGGTCACTTTTCAGAAAAAAATAACTCAGTGCCGATTGGGAATCTACCTTCTTTAATCGAACAAACAGAAAAATATATAGTAAAAAAAATCGTTTTTATGTATATACATATATACCTCCCTATGTCTTGAAACATAGTTAATAAAGACGTTGTAAATAAGACACTTTCAAGCTTGAAATTATAAAATTATTTATTAAAATCCGCCATAGTGACATTCGTATTACACACAGCAAATGAAGATACGAAGGATAAGATGAAAATAAAAATCACGAATAACATCACAAATGATCTTAACGAGAATAATGAAGCCTAGTGTGCTACTATCAATGTATCAATCCTCGCCTCTATTTTTGTCAGCAGTATTCTTACATTACCGCGATTCGCTATTTGTGGTCGGTATCTTCCGTTTTCTCTTTCTTCTCTTTTTTCTAATTAAAATATATTAAAAAGGATTGCAAAGCACACCGGTTACTCCTCTGTAGATATTGATCGCGTCCATAATAAACAATATAGACATGTAATATTACCCTTTCATAGAATAACGAAAGGAATTAGCCGAGTCATAAAAGATAAAAATATTAAAATTTCTTATAAATCGCCGAATACACGCAAGGTTTTAGTAAATCCAATAGGCAAAAAGGAAATCGGTCGGTAATTTACAAAATTACATTAGGAGATTATGAAAAGATCTACATTGGACAGACAAAGAGGGCCATTCAAACTAGGTATAATGAGCATATCTTGCATTGCCGACATGGTAGAGCAGATATGTCTAGTATTGCTGAACATATCCAACAAAACGGTAACAATACAAATGTTGATAATTTAAAGTTGATGAAATCGGTAACTTCGACGCTCGAGCTAGATGCTAATGAATCGATATACATATATTTGAAAAAAAACCTTCTTAATCGAGAAGAAGGGCCAGTGGCCTACTCTAGTTTAATAGATTTATTACACTAACAGCACACATTTAGCAACGCTCCGGGTGGTCTTTCAAGGGATTCTTGCGTTCGAGACTATGTGAACAGTTGTAAATATGTTACGAATAGTTAGATGGAAAAAGTGGAAGGCAGGAGGTAGTGCGAATTAATTAATATATCTATTGTGCGGGAGGAGTGATCCGATACAGTGTGTTTATAGTATCTTCTTTTGTTAACAAATTTGTGACCGCACTAAATCCACGTTCCACTAAATGTTAAGAAAGAAATGCAATTCAAAACTTTTGTATTATAGCCGATAAGCCAGGATAAACTGTAGGTATCTGCTTTTGCAGTCTGAATTGTGATCATCTTTGAATTTAAATTTCAATTTTTCATGTGTTTTACATGTAGCTGTTCTTCTTGTAATTTTCGAGATTCTTCTGTACTTGTCTTGAAAAAGGATCAAGAACCCAGTCGGATATTTTCATTTTAATTTACGTGTAGTTTTGTTAACTTGTCCTGTAAATGGGTTAACCTGTAGAACCAATAAATAAATAAATAAATAAATAAATAAATAAATAAATAAATAAATAAATAAATAAATAAATAAATAAATAAATA
>JARFOC010030377.1:0-30559 GCA_031763485.1 Osmoderma eremita
TGTGTTGCGCTACACTCGATTCTTCTGATCTATTATAACGGTAATGGGCGATATGTTCTTTAAACCGCGTTTCTATACCTATACCTATATTGAGTACTAAATTTTTCCAATCTCCTTTCGACTAATTGTCATCGAATGCATTTCACATACTTAACATAACCGTTTGTTAAAAGAATCTTTAAACTTTCATATAGTTTTATCTCATTCATTTATCTCATGAAATACACTTTGGATAGGATGAGTAAGCTTTATATCGTTACCGGACATTTCACATTAAGTATTTAACTACGTTTTTATTCACGATGTCATTTTTTTTTCGCGAATACAATACACTGCTATCAACGGTAAATAATTGTAACTTTGGTGAAGGCGGGTGATAACATAAATATATAGCACTTTCAATTTATACAAACTAATACTAAACAGTAGCTTGCACTCCAATATATAATAAATTAATAGGTCTTATACAAGCTCTCATTACTGCAGCGATAAACCATATCATTTCTTATTCAAGGTTAAATTATTTTGTAAGAAAGCCATTTTAATACCTTCTGTATTTATACCAGTTCTGCCGACGCTATCTTCAGAAAATAAATTCGCTCTCGCAATTATCCAAGTTTGCTAACAATAATATCACTTACGATATACTAAGAATTATTTTTGTTTCTCGAAAAAATAGGCCAACAGTCTACTTAGATAACCTTAACAATGTAAATAAAAAATACATGGGTTTACGGCGTTTTTACTAATAAAATTATACAGTGTGGCAACTAAGTAACGCATAAATTAAGTAATTCCGTTGATATTAATTTTTTGGAAAAAAAATAGAAATTTATTATCTGTTCAATTCGAAGTTAGAAGTATCGATGACTTCGTGAAGAAAAACATTGTAATAAAAAGAAACTAAATTGATTAACCAGAAAAAAAACTAAGATCAAACACAAGAATAAACACAGAACTAACAGGCCTTTAATTACATTTATACTAAATATTCAAAAGTGACGACCCCGTACCATTTGACAATACCCAAGATGACGCTAAAATTTTTCTTATATTCTCGATGGTTTGAGGTGATATGAATCTAATCTCATACTGAATTCTTTGGCTGAGATCTTCTAAATTATTGGATCGACCGTTGTACGCTTTACTTTTTGAGTACTCCCATAAAAAGAAGTCTAATGGAGTTACATCAGGACATATACCGGCCATTCCATCGGACCTCTTCCACCTATCCATCTTCCTGGGAGAACTTGGTCCAAATAGCGTCGCACATTAATTGCGTAATGAAGAGGAGCGCCATCTTGTTGTAACCAAATCGTATTATTTGGTAGGTCAGGGTTATTTGCATTGAGGAATAATGCAGCTAATGCAGGCATGAATTCCAACTGTAAAAATTGCAGGTATCGCCAATCAAAATGTTTTCAAAAAAGAATGGACCTAGAATTCTGTCATCTATAATTCCTGCCAAAACATTAACTTTCTGAGGATATTAGCTATGAATTTCCTACATCCAATGGGGATTTTCTCTAGCCCAATATATAATTCTGTGTATTGACAGTTCCATTTAAACAAAATGTTGCTTCATCCGAATATAAAACACTTTGGGAAAGCATTTGTTCACAAGATTCTTTCCTAAACCACTTGCAGCTTATATGGGTGGAATTTTTGAACTTTCACAAGTTTTAGAACTGAAGTGGGGCTATATTTTGGGCCAGAGCAATGCTTCTACTACCTAGTTGAATGTGGACTGTTTTCAATTTCTAGTAGCACATCAAGTTGTGCATATTTATTTAATGTCGCCGGACGTCCAGTTCTTTACAACGCTATGTTCCAGAATTTTTTTTCAATCCTACTAATTGTTGATTGATTTATGGGCTGATCCGGGTCTAAAAGGTTGACACACTTCTTGATGTGTTCTAGCTCTGTCACCATAACCAACCCTTAACACTTCAATTCTCCATTTTTCCCTGAATTGTGCCATTTTTATTAATAAAATAGTTTTTCTAGTTTAGAAAAAGGAAAATAATAACATTATGTTATTGATATTTATCGTAAACCGTACGACATTTGCAGTAACTAGTGCTTTTTGCTATTGGTATACGTACATCGGCAACTAGGGTAAAATTTCCCAATTTAATAAATTTTTAATATTTGAACTTTAAGACAGTTTTTCTGGATTTTTTTAATATAACATATTGAAAATTTTATACCGTTAAAAACGAAATAAATACTGATTTATTTCAAACCTATATTTCTTATTATTGAATAAGAAATATAGGTTGTCATTTAAAAAAAAAGTCGATGACGCTATTACATGAAAAACAAATGACATTAGAAACTGAAAATAGTCTGAAAATATTTGGTAGAGTTAAAATCGCTATACCCCATCGAGATTTTTTCCAAAAAATTAATATCAAAGGAATTACTGAATTTATGGATTACTTAATTTTCACAGTGTATATACATACATATTACTAATCTCATATAGCAAGCAGTTCATAGGTTGTTATTTCATGAAGATGCATGTAGAATACTAACATTAAATTGCTATATGTTTATAGAACTACACCTTTTTCCATACATATTTGCGTATCTGAAAATAACTCAACTACCCGCTTAACGTCATTCAAAATTAAATAAATGTTCAAATAAAAACAAAATATAATATGAAATATGCCGCAGGAGATTTATTTGCCCTTTTTTTAAGTAGAAAAATACAAAATGGTTTTCGAAAATAGAAAGTATGTACTTTCGGTATACAAATCCCGTCAAAGAAAATGACGAATAGCTAGGATGTCTCGTGTACTAAGAGTGTTTTTGAAACAATTTCCACATTTCAATTTGTCAGCGGTATCCATTAAACGTAAACTTTAACTTTAACTTTAGATTTCACAAATAGTAGATGAAGTTTAGAATTAATAAAGTTATATCGACACACTGTAACGGCTAGGTTAAATATTCTAAATTCCATTCTGTAGCAACACCCAAAAGTGTGGAACCTTAAAGTATATTTATTTATTGAAACGCCATAGATATAAAATAAATGTAAATACGCATACTTGATTTGTTATCTTTATCTAAACTCTCAAAGCTAAATATTATGCACACCACGGATGTACTCATGTTACATTTACCGGAATTGACTTTACAAATTGTTAAAAATCAAAAAGGAGTAAATTGATTTTTTCTTGTTACGAAATGCATTTAAAATCATAAAAATCACTTGCAATTTGTAATTTGAAAAATTGTAAAACTATTTATGAATTAAACTACGAGTATATAATGTAAATACATGTAATAGGTATTCCATTTATTTTCCAAAACAGAAAAAAAATTGACTTTTTGGTTTCATGTTTTGTGTTTGTAATTGTAGATACAGGAATGTCCAAATCGGTATTTTTAAATATTGTAAGTCGACATTAAATAAAAGCTTCATTACAGTAAAATCGAGGAGAATGTTTGAAGTTTACAATTTTATTTCTCCGGAATTATCAGGAAGAACGCATATGTATGCGAAGGTTGTCATTTTAATTTGATATAAGCAGAGAATACAAATAATGGCCTTGGCCATGTGGATGTAACATTCATATATAACATTGTGATAAGAAATAACACAGCCTTGAACAATATTCAGCACATACGATGCGTATTAAATAGCTTGTAAGGTTATCTAATTACCAGAGACCAGCGTTTAGGTTAAGATTTAGGTCGCTAGTGAGAAATACCTACGGAAGACATACAGGGTAACGCATTAGTGTGGCAAAGCTCGATATATCAGTTATTATAAAGGATATTTAAAAAAAAGTTATTTACAAAACTTATCACTTTAAAATTATTTTCATATATACAGGCTGCTTCATATCACCGAGGTAAAGCAAACATGTTCCATCTTAAATGGAACTCCCTGTATATTTTTTTAGATTCAGATTAGGCTCATGCCTCACACGTAAAATGTACAATTTCATTGAATTATACTGCGTATTTCAGAATTATCGTCAATTTTATGTAAAAATCATTGTGAGTTCGAGGTCTTGTATACTGTAAATGACACAGTCTGAAATTTTTCTTTTACAAGCATGGATTTTTTATAGACCACTTTCATAGCAAAGTGACATTTTTCCGAAATTGTCAAAACTGAGTACAGGGCGAGTCAAAACTCAAACACATAAATTTCTCAATTATTTTAAATGGACCACCCTGTATCTTATATTATAAAAAGAAAGCATAGTTTAACTACTTTCAGTTTCATTAAGCACTCTCCATACCTAAAGTCATTAATTTCTAAGATATTTTAAAATGTTTTTAAAAAGGAAAATTTTTTGAAATTATTTAAATATAACAAGTTAGTCATGGAAAAATGACAGTTAATCTTTAATACAACTACAAAATACAAACATTTGTAACTTACAGTAATGATTAACATTTAATTAATTAACCCAACTGTTTACTATAGAGTTCTATAATAAATATTGAAAATATCCACCAATACAACATTGCAGCCGTTCTTCATTTCTTAATTAATACTCGAGAATGCTTCTCTTATTCTGTATTTCATACCACCTCGTGTAGTTGGCGGTATTTGCTATACCAAGCTTTTCTTACGTATGACCACATAAGTAAGTCCGGTGATCGAGCTACTCACTCAATTAGTTCCCCTCTCCTTGTCCACCTCTCAAGGAAATGGTCGTGTATAAACCTAGTGTGAGGTAACGAAGCTTCATCGTGAAGATACCACATCCTTTTTCACATTTTCCAATAACAACAGTAAATCATTTTCTAAAAAGTCTAAATAAACTTGACCATTCACTCGTCCTTCCAAAAAATGTTGTCCAATTATTTCTAGCTAGTAATGAAGACTTAAGACCGTCTCACTGTCTATTTTCCACGATTAACTCTTTATATTAAAATAATTTCTACAAATCTCACTTTTATAAAAAGACTTTAAAATATCTTAGAAATTAATGACTTTAGATATATGTAGAGACTGCTTAATAAAAATGAAATTAACTAAACTGTTCTTTCTTTTTATGATATAAAATACTGGCGAATCTATTTAAAATAATTGAGATATGAATGTATTTGCGTTTTGACTCGCCCTGTATTCAGTTTTGACAATTTCGAAAAAATGTCACTTTACTGTAAAAGCGGGCCAATATCAAAAATCTATGTTTGTAAAAGGAAAATTTCAAACTGTGTTGTTTGCAGTATACAAGACCTTGAACCTACAGTGATTTGCTTATAAGATTGACCATAACTTATGAAACATGCTGTATAATTCAATGTAATTATATATTAGGGGTGTGGGGCATGAGTTTAACCTAAATCCGAAACAATATACAGGGTGTTACATTTAAGAAAATGTATGTTTGGTTCACCGTGGTGATATGGATCATGCTGTTTATATGAAAATAATTTTAAAATGTTAAGTTTAAAAATTAAATTTTCGTAAATAATTTTTTTTGATATCTTTAGTGATAACGGATATGTGGAGCTTTGCCACACTAATAGGTCACTCTGTGTATACTCCTATTATTTATATTGAACATTTTCCCTTATTCTACACCAATCAATGTAGCAACGAAGTTTACATAAAAAAAAATATTTCAGTTGATGAGTTCGTTCGGGTGAGCTGTTTGTCATACCGAATCTTTACGACTAGGATACCGGATCTCATTTCTAACGTACGGCATTTGTTTGTTGCGTTATGCATACGTAATGTAAATTTACTGCCGTAGTTCGCAACGGATGGGAATCCTATTTTAATGCTTTTCTTCTGCCATCGCCGGTCCCTGCTAATTACATTAAAAATTTAGTAGATCATATTTTGTATTGCTTTTCCCGAATACAATCAAAAACAACAATTGCTACAAAAAAATATAAAGTAAAATATTTGTAATTAGAACATTAGACATTTTTTCCTACTAATCGATTTAGTTGCAATACTTTTTGAGGGTTTCTATCACGAAACACAATCACTAACAACAAAATAATACAAACACTTCAGGATTCATAAAAATACATATGTACATACATCTAGCAAAATCACACTCACTTGTTAATTTAAAAAAAGACTGCAATTTCTTTTTCTAAATCATTGATAAATTTCTATTTAATGTCGAAATATACCGAATTGTTTTCGAACAAATTTCTTTGTTGTGCATGCCATAGTATCTACATAATATACATGTTAAAAAAAGTTCGTAATTGCTGAAAATGTAAAATTGATGGCTATGTTATATGTATGTATGTACATATGCATTTTCCTACCGTTTGTTCTGCCGAGTCAACGAACAGCGTAGATTAGCGGTTTACAGTTCTGGAGGTGTGTCTGTGACGAAAGCAGCCGACCTTACATGAATACAAACTATGTGATTGTAATAATTCTAGTTTTTTAACCTTCCACTTTACACGCTTCAGATTCTTTTTTTTCTGTTAAATATTTTAATTGCGTGATTTAATATTATCGATAGACAGGTTCGTGTACTTTTAAAATGTAAGAAATTGTTTTCATGGTGCAATTTCTATACCAAAAGAAAGAGTCTTTCGTAATCAAAATATTTTTGAGGAAAAATCTAATAATTATGAAGTAAACTGTATGGGATAATGCAAAATAAACAATTACGATACCTTTATTAAATTTTAAAAAAACAATCGAAAGGAATCGGTTATTTCAGTTACAATTATAATAATTTGGGTCTTTCTTTTCCTTTGCCAACACAAGGGTGAAGTCACCACACACAACAAATCAAATATAATATAAGCTTATTAAAACTGTTTTTACAGACACATTTTTAGTGTTCTATATTGTTTAACATTAAATGGGAATTGTGTGAAAGTTGTATATTATCGTTAAACTTCGTTAAAATTCCAAGGACGATTGATTACAGCTAATTACATACCTGAATATTACCTATTGTTTGAAAAGCTGTAAATATTAACATGAACGCTAATCCCAAAAGGAAAACGTTGACGATTTTTTTATCTACCGCCATTCTGTTTTAATTTTTGAATTTATCGGAACGCGCGCACTACTTTACTACCTACAATTGACTGAATCAAGTCCCCACTAAAACACATGTTATATACTCAGAGCGCAAAGTTAACAACAACATTAACGGATAAATATATTAAACGAAAGCAATTGCCAGAGCTATATTGTAAGTGATTTAGTGTGTTGTTGATCGCTGAAAGTCAGATACCAGTTCGAAATTACTTTTTTGGGAATGTAATCGTTTTCGAAATGTAGAGATCTTTCCTTAAATTATGGTTATATTCATCAATTAAAGATATTGGTGTATACTTTAAAACTTGGTTTTAATGTGATTGAAATGGTGTAATAATTTTTCTCAATTTTGTCAACACCATCGTTATTACGTTAATATAATAGGTTCCGCAATCAGTATCTCAGGACTCCATCGGAAAAATATCTGTTGAAATACTTTTATTTCAACAGCTTTCTTTCCGATCGAGTCCTGAGATACTGATTGCGAAATCTTAAATTGCAAAGTAAGACTGCCCTTATGATATTAAGGTACCTAAAGCATTTTGTTTCCTACTCTGCGAAATAATACAACGATTATATTATTCTAAAGCCTAATGCAACACCTACAAATATAACTACTGTCAACCTTTTTAAACAAGACAACGAATAGGCAGACATGTCTACATGTTGATGCATGTTTTAAAGCGGTCACTACTATTGAGCACTGCTTTTATACCATTCGATATAAAAGCGTGCCTCAACACCCCCTGGGTGGAGATTTGAACAATTTTAAGTGTCGTCGAATGTCGAAATGAAAACCCACCAGTCTCTGTCAGGGATAGAAGCTTCGAGGGTCATAGATCAATTGTAAAGGGGAGGACCTCAACAAAGTGTTGCTGAAGACCTTGGAGTAAGTCGAAGGGTAATTTCCTAAGTTGGGAAACGCTTTTTGGAAACTGTACTTGCACTCTTAGTGCAACTCAGTTCCGAAGTGAGATTCCTGCCACTGGAAGGCTGGTATCAACATAACCAATGAGACATCATTTGCACGGCATCATTTGATAGTAAGTCGCCCTGGATGATATCCGTACGTCGTTGTAATCTATACCGTGGTCCCGTTGTTGATCCAGGTGTTTGGTTATCGCTGACTCCTCTGTATGTCCTAGTCGTGCATCCTTTTCTTGTTCTTTCACTCTGCACTAGATGCTCCGTCCTGTCTGTCCGATGTAGCTTTTTCCAGAATAGTAGTTTGGTTGATATATACCTTTCGCCTGCAGTTTCGATAGTACATTCTTGGTAGGTGGAAGTAGTTGTTCTAATTGCTTTAGTAATGTTCTTCATTGCCAAGTCTTCTTCAAGACAAAAGACTCCTGCAATATATGGTAGATATGCATACCCTATTGGTTTTTGTGGGTCTTCGTTCCTTCTCTGCTCTTGTACTTTTCGTATGTCTAGACATACAGAAACCACGAGGACCACGAGGTCACTGAAAACTTTTGTAGGATTACTGAATTGTACCATAGTGAATAAAAATAATGTTTCTTAACCAGTTTAGAATAAAAGTATTTGTACAATTCATGTATTGCCACTGGATGTACTGGATACAATCCATTGCAAATGTAAATTGTGCTGTTGAGAACCTACTTTACCTTTGTTACTCCTGGGAGAACTGAAAGAATGGTTTCAACTATTTTAAGAGATTTTACTTCATTTGGGCTACCAAAAAATTAAAAAAATAATTTATTCAAAAAATAATTTCAAAAAATTACACTTTTATTTTTTTAATATAGATATTTTCACAAATTTAAAAGATTTTCTCAAATAACTCTTTCGGATATCATGTCATCAAACCTCATCAATTTTCGATGTTTGATAGTATAGTTTTTAAATTTGCCGCCATGCCAGTATTCACGTGACATATTCCAAAATGTTTGGGTTTTCAGACATGCTGAATCGATTCTCCGAAAAAGTTTCTACAATATCTTAATAATGAAATATCCACATATGTTGGGAATTTTATGCCGGTCAGTATGTATCAATATACATATGCGATTCCGGTTTACTTCAATTCGCTAAGGATACTTACAGATTGAAGTTAAACGAATCAAGGTATTACATAAAAATATTATACAATGAATCTACAAAGTAACGAAACCCACGTGACCTCTAATACGGAGAGAGCAAAAATGATTATCATGTCTGAAGTTTGCAGCAACATTGTCTTCCATTGTCTTACCTATTATATATATATATATATATATATATATATATATATATTTGTTTGTCTTTTTCTTATTCATTTACTGCAACTTCAGACATGACATCATTTTTGCTCTCTCGGTATATGTGGCTCGATTAAGCCAAACCGCTATTAGCATACTACCAAAATATTAGATTTTTCCTGTGAATAGTTTTCATTCTATAGCGTCACCGCCAACACGCTTTTCAATTCCTCCTTTACGCTGAATTACTCCGTTGAGTCCATTTAAAGTCCCTCCATCATCCCATTATTCTTCTTGTATCTTTCGCCCTGTCTCCATTGATCTCCATTTTTTTTTAATTTTGTCATTCTCTCTTCTTTCGATTTGCCCGAGACATTTTAATCTTTTCAATTAGGTAATCGTTTTAACCATTTGTTCCAATAAAATTATTCTTTTTTGGCACAGAATTGCTATTCAGTATAAAGAAATCTTTTATTTATTATTCTTTGGTTTCTTGAGAAAAGTTATTTAATTTTTGGAAGCGTTTTTATTTTGAATTCTGCTATATTCGTTTTTATTTCCATACAACTATTTTATTTTGCTTTGATATTAGAGAAAAATTGGTACGCCTTCTTATCAATAAGATCTGCAATGCACTTATTGCTTCTATCGCTTCTCCGTCGTGTGAGTTGGGTTGTGTGCCACGCTTGGAAGCACTGACTTCGTATAACATCTGTTAGGTACTATAGAACAATCGCTCTTACTGTATAGTATATTGTAGTAAATAATAGTTGTCACTATAAAACTTAAATTGCCCGCCATTTATTCTTCTTCATACAAAAGATAATTCATGTTTTATAATTCATCACCAGCAGGAGTGAATGAAATATGAGTGAAGTAAGTACTTGGTAATGATATGGTTATCCAAACAACATGCAAAGCTGAGTTAAAAAATCATGGGGGATATTTATATAGAAACCTAAGCGTCGATTTAGAAGGCTACCGAAACTTAACAATAACGAAGAAAATGTAAACTGAAGGAAATCTATTGCAAACTTCACAATTGACAGAACAGAAAACTCCTCAAGTATGTTACTAATAATGTTGTAGTACCACCACAGGTCTCTCGGATTGAGTTAAAAGGTTGCAAAGGTGCATTTTATCCTTAACGCTATTATAATTGAATTATTACTATATCACTTATTCAATAATTAATATAAAATGTACTCTTAATTTGGGTTTACATGCGAATATATACGATTTATTTACTCTTGCAAAAAGCAAATAAATATTAAACAAACCAAAATCAAGTTGTTTACCGCGTCCGTTTGCTTTTTTGCCTATAGGTGTTCCAACACGTAGATAAATGACGGTTCGTGATGATGTGAACCAATCGAACAACAGATTGGAGACGTTGAGGACTGATCTGATTGGTTCATGATCACGAATCGTCAGCAAACTGCATGTTGGAACAGAGCTTATAATAAATATATTTCCTGGTCCAATACAAACAGTAATTTTCTTTTTACGTATAAGGGTTTAACACAAAAAGAAAGGCGTTTAAAGGAATAAAGAAACAACAATAAAGGAACAAAAGGTAGTTGACATTTCCATGAATAAATACAATTCAAAAAGGAGTACATTTTTCAGTAAAAAAATCATGTTTTTAACGTCCCTTGTTTTATTGTAATTGCAATATCTGTTAGCAACACGTAAACTTTTACAATCCACTGTCCACTTGTTCGTCGTCCCCACGGCCTCCTATATAACTTTAGACTTACACTCTATCTCTATCTCTATTGACATTTTCGTCTCATTTTGACATAAAAGTACAGTGGTTCCAGCTTTCCATATAAAACTATTGAACGGAATTTAAACACAACTAACATGTATTACTGGTCACATAAGAAGCACCGTAAAGTGGCACTCCCTATGAAACCAAAATAATGCCCTGAACTAAAGATACGCAAGGCCGGTTAGATTCTAGAGTGAGTCTTCCCTCAGGTAATACCTCAACCACGACGGTAGAAGGCGCTCGCGAGTGGCGCGATTTTCAAAATTTTGTCCTGTTACAATTTTAGAAAAACAATTATTTGTTGCTACGTGAAAATTAGTCTCAATAAAATCCGAATGGTAAACAATATACTATTGCTATTTAATACATATATGTATATATACAAGGATTTTATGTAGTATAAAAATACCTAACATACATGTGTGCTTTCCAACATATTAATTAAAACATATTTGAATTGTTAAACTGAGGTGTAGGAGAGAAAACTAGTAATTTATCATTGCACTTACATACACAGAGAGAAAATCATAATAAAAAATTCAAAGTAGGCCACAAATGATTAAACGTGATAAAATCATCTCAAAATGAAAGTGGATTTTAAAATATGTTTTACCGCGCAAAATTTCCATTATTCGATAAGCAAAATTTTACTGCAGAATGTGAAGATTCTAATTGAACGGAACGATAGTTTCACTTGTAATCACAGCTTGTAATACGTTTGTAATACGAAATTATACATCAAGCGCCATCCATATGCGATACTCAAAAGTATGAACCTAAAACAAGGCATACGAAAGCAAGCACTACTTATTATTTCACTCATATATGTATGTATATTAAAATTTCGAAATTATAATAGTTATAGAGAGTACAAACACACACATATCAAGAAGTATAGAAATTTCCTGAATGCATAATTTATGTATATACCACTTTATACTATAGTTAATAATTTACACGTACAGTGATGTCGCTAGTTGTTATGCGAAATCAGAAAGAAATTTTTGATATTGTTTATTTTTGTATGTGATTCATAGAATGTGGTTTTTGCGGATGAGTGCTATAATGAAACGTCTAATTCATTAAGATTCTATTCACTGTTTATTAAATGTGTCTTAAAATATAGTGGAAAGTGTGCGTGTGCTAGGTTGTCTTGTTAGATTCGGATTCTACACTACAGTAATTATCGGCAAATTTATCAATGATAAATTTTATTACACACAAGCATTGACTGTGAACATCATATGGGCGATGATATACACTGATAATTAGATTTTTCAGATTATTAAATATTTTAGAAGAGAAAAGCCACAATAAATGCTTCATGAAGTATGAAGAAACAATTTTTTCGTGTGAAACAACTCGCCGATCAAACATTTCTCAGGTATTTGGCTAAATTGTTACTCAATTAATCTATTAACGTTAAATCATTTACTACATACGTTTGCAAAATCGTTGTTAATACTTCTCTTATCACAACCTTTGTAGTTTATTGCAGTAGGGTTACTGTATATTAAAGATTTATTTCCATCCCAATAATCAATACTAACACAATATATTGTAGCAGCTCGTATATTTTTACTTTACCAAATATACATATTTATCTTTTCTTATCCTGTTTTCACCAAGCTGCTAGGTTTTCAATCTTATTTACCTTATTATGATAATAAAATAACTTTTGCGAGTTATCTAAGCTTATTGGGTTACTTGTTTCAGGGCAGATAAAACTGAGGAATTAAATTATGAGGAATTACAAATAGCTGATCGTAAAATTGAATATATAAAAAATGTGCTTAATGCGATATGTAAAAAGATACCCAATGATATTTCTACTCCAGAAAATAAAGAGAAGAAACTTGTAAGTGTCGTTATTATAAAATTGTATCATATGGGAATATAGATTTTCAATCAATCGGAATCTATTTTCATTAAATTTTCTGTGTAACTTTGAAATTTGATGAGAACAATTTCCACATAATGTGGGTGCACTTCTGTTTACTGTATAGGGTTTTTCCACTAACAACAAATTATCATATATGTGGTCCTACATTGAGTAATTTATTCTTTAAAATTATAATCAGACACACTTGTTTGTCAGATTCTATTTAAATAATTATTTATGCTAATATATCGAACATTAAATGTCATTATATTTTTCTAGAAAAAATATCCTGAATATCAGCTAGCAACAATATTTGAACAATATAATAAAAGAAATTCTGATATTCAAGAACTAAATGGTAAAAATGAAGAAAGTTGTGAACTGTTCAGGGATGTTCTCACTGAATGTGCCTGTGCAGAGTTTGCATTGGCCGATGAGCAATATCAGCACGAACTTAAAGTGGAGCAACTTGTAGGGAAACCACTACTTGATGTGTTTGACAAAGAACTACCTAACATTTCTAAACAAAGACGATCTTTAGCTAAGTATGTTCTGGATAAGGACTCAGCTAAAAACAGATATAATAGTGTAATAAATTATGAAATATTATAGTTCATGTATATGAAAATAAAACTATTTTTGTAGGCTGCTAAACATGGTTCTCAAAAAGAGAGTATTAAATTGGAAATGGAGGATGCGGATACCAAAGTTGAGCAGAGTCGAGATGCTTTGGCAGCTGAAATGTTTAGTCTGCTACGTAGGGAAAGTGAGTTATCACAATATCTTTTACAGATACTAAAGTTGCAGAGGGCCCATCATGAAAGTTCTTTAAAAAGTTTAGAACGTATAATTCCAGACCTAGAAAAAAAAATTGGTAACTGCCTTATTTATGCATTAACCTCATATATTATACATTTGTTGTTTAGGTGATAGCCCAATTAAACCTGTGTTTGGGACCTCATTAGCAGAACATCTCAGAGTTACTAAAAGAAGAATTGCCTATCCTTTAGAAATATGTATTCGAAGTTTGCAAGAGCTAGGCATGTCAGAAGAGGGATTGTTTCGAGTTGCTGGAAGTAAGTAATATTATATTTACTGATCCTTAATAAAATCTAAAATCTTATGGTGTGTGGTTGGAACGATGGGAGATATTTCTTTATCACTGGTGCAAAAGAGATTATTCAACATTTATGAATTGTTTGTTGATTATATGTATTCCATTCCATGCGCAAATTTAAAACTGCTTCTCGCAATGTTACCTGGTTTGAAAAATGCCGCGATAACACAGTGGAAAGAGCGCTGGGCATCCGTGGTGGATATTGATGCTTAGAATCTCCGTGCGGTAATCGATTTTAAAAAAGTCGGTTGCAGCCGGTGATCGGTACCTCTCCCGGTATCCTTCAGTGCTGGGTCAAAAATCACTGCTGTCCTGTCACGGCGAGGAGAGGTGATAACAAGCCACACACAGTACACACGGAGGAGGTAACACAAAGGCCCCAATATGAGTGGTACAAGTGCGTGCGGCCTATGACCCCCTCCCCATCCCCAGATTTTTGCATACGTGTAGGAAAGACTCGATCGGATATGTTTTCAGGATTCTTTGATAAGACAGACAAAAGTAAACATTTTCGGTAGTGTAGTTTGGTAAGTCTTAATTACGTTCTGGTGCATTGGTTGTATTAATGGAGTTACGCTGGGCGACATGTGTATGACAAAAATTGAAACATCCTTGCTCCCCAGTTGTTCCTCTGAAGGATGACTTGGTGCGTTATCTAACAGTAACAACGTTTTTTTTTGGAAGCTTCTGTTTTTTAAGGAAATATTTCACCTGTAGAGAACATTTGTGATTACAGATTCATTGCCATACCTAAGGGACAAAGCGCTTGTGGAACCATTTCGCGAATGTACTGCTAGTCATCCTAGCGGTTTTCACAATCAACAGGAATATTAATAATTTTTAATGAGCGCGGATCTTTGCATAAGCATTGCATTTATTTCATGTGAGCTATTAGCATTAGTGCTAGAAACGTTATATTCGTTGTTTTTCCGACTTTCTACCCAGAGCAGAGTTCTCGAATGATGCATCATAGGTTTTTTTCCGGTAACAGTTACCAATAAGGGCCACTTTCGTCAGCGTTGCAAATTTGTTCCATATTTAAATCTAACTGTTTGTTTTCCTGTATTAATTTTTCTTTGTATGATTGTATTAATTGTGCCTGCGCTGACAGTTTTTCACCAGATATAGACAGCAGTCGAATTCCGTATCTTATTAAAAATCGTTGTGTCTCAGAGAGAAATCCCTACATAAATCGTCGATTAACCATCGTTTACGTTATCGGGCGTTCCGCTTGATCCTAAACATTACCGCGATGTTTCCATTATCGGGTGTTAAGTTATCGAGTGTCTGCTGTACTTATTTTATGCTTTCTTTTCAGGTGTTACTAGAGTAAAAAGGCTTAAGCTTTCCATTGATTCTGGTTGTTTTTTATACTTGCTCCCCGAATACCGTGACGCTCATGTAATAGCAGCAATTTTAAAAATGTACCTTCGCGAATTACCTGAACCTCTCTTAACAAGTATCTTATATAATGAGTGGATTACTGCCATGAAATATCCAGAAGATCAAAAGCTTGCGGTTGTACAGGGCATTTTAGAAAAACTCCCACAGGCCAACAGAGACAATTTAACCTATTTGATTCAGTTCTTATCACTGTTGTCTAAACATCCAGAGACCAAAATGAACCCCAGTAATATAGCAATTGTCATGGCGCCTAACCTTCTATGGCAAGATAGGGAAATTTTAGACAGCATGTCTAATTGTGCTATACTGAATACAGTTATAGAATTTTTGATAAACAATGTTGAGAAATTATTTACTGACGATGTTAGTGGATATTTAAAACTCTCAAATGCTGACCTCTTTCCCGCGGAAGAAGAAGAATTTGCTAGGCCGTATATACCGCACGTTAGACCAAACGACATTATACCCGAAACTGCCAGTCCTAGAACTTTGGCACGAAAAAAGAAACCCGTAGCACCTGGACCGCCACCTAAACTAGGCAGTGATTTCTTAGAACGAGAACATAATACATCACCATCTTTTCACTATAAAAAGGAGCAAGACACGATAGAAACAAACAATTTAAATCAAAATAATGCATCTTCAAAATTAAGTCTCGAGAGTATCGAAAGCAATATCTCGATATCATCGGGACAAACCGCCAAAATAGCACAAGATTTAGAAGGACCAGAAATGGAACGACAAGATATACTTGAACACAAATCATTTTATCCATCAGGAAGCATGACATTAACTAGATCAAATAAAAATAAAGAAAGCGCTAACTCACACCAGGTAAATAAACAAGTTACAATCTTAATATATTATATCATATAACATTTATTAGGAAAAATCAATTGAGGCAGAATTAGTTACGAGAAAGACTAACAGAAAGAGCTTCGAAGAATTACAATCGCCAATTTCTAAAGAGTCACAGATGAATTTAGATGAGTCAAAAACTGTAGATCACAAGTATGTTACTTTACAAAGCAGTGTAAATATTCAACTCACAACAGCAAGACCTGTGCATCAGCTCACTGCTCAATTAACAAACGCTAATCCTCCCACAATAACAAATAAATTGGAAGGTAATGTTTATTTCTTTTACTTGGATTTAATCCATAAAAAGGGAGATTTAAAATGTGTTAATTTATGCTTTCAGGCAAACCTATTGCTGCTCCTAGACCATCTTTAACAGATATTATTGTTGATAGGGAATCTTTCAGACAGGAGAATCCTATGACTAGATCCTTAAACTCCACGCTTGTAGATTCAGAACAAGTTCAAATACGTAAACCGTTAAGTGATGACCGACCAAAACCAATTGTGCCTGTAAGACCAGCCTCATTAAGAACACCCCTGCGGACAGATGCAAATGATTCTACTTGTCAAAGAACCCAATGTTCCGTTTACAGTACACCGCATAAGCAGCAGCCCAGTATAGTGCATATACAAAATAGAGATAAATTGCAAGGCCACGATAGCCAAATGGCAGAAAAAGAGAAATTCCTTGGACACCAAACCAAACCACTTGTGGAGAACAAATTTAACGATATTAATTTTAATTGTGATTCTGTACGCAACCGGACACCATCTATCAGTGGCCCAATGAAGCCTGATTTACCGCACAAACCGCCTCATATGAAATCAAATGAAGTGTTGAATACAGATTCCAATGAAAAATGTAATGGTAACTCGAAACCTAGTCATATACGTACACGGTCCGATGGAAATATCGTAGACTCAGTGAACCCTTTAGTAACACCTCCTTCCCCTAAAAACCTAAATAAACCAACCCAACCTCCTCCACCACCACCAACACAGGCCAGTAGAGCAAAAAGCGAAGGCGACAGTACTGACCTTTAAATTTAATGTATGGGTATTTATCAATGTTAAAAAAAAGCACTGTAGTGAATTTGGTGATTTTTTGTTTTAAATAAAATTACAAAGGCAAGAAAATAAGCTACTATTACATAAAATTTTAATATGCTGTATTGTCTGTACTATATTTTAAAGTCATTTCTTGACGAAATGCAAGAAATAATATGTGAAGTTGCAATCTATACTGACTGAAAGTTATGACTTTTAAATATTTATATATTAAATTTCTAATTTTATGTTGTCGTTATAGTTGATAGTGATACAATATAAAAATATTAGAATTACTTATTTGTTTTAAGAATATGTGTGTACATTTTTATTCTTTTAAAATATTTTATATATACAAGCTATAAGTTCTAAAGCTTCACTTACTAATTAAAGTACCTAGTCGCTCTTCTAAGGTTTAACAAATTCGTGTAATTTAAGTATTAAAGATTTTGTGTGATAACTACATGTGTTTGAAGTAATTAACTGTTATTACACTTGTTTAGATAACTGCATTAGAGTTTGACATATTGCAAACTATGCGTTCAACAAAAATGTCTTCATCAACAATAACATTCCCACTTCAGCATTTTAGCAGATACATATATAAAAAGGGCGACAAGAATAAAAACAATCAATTTATATCTGTCCATACATTTTCATGATTCACCCTTAATTAAGTATTTCCTTTGACTATATTTTATTTAATAAAATTTATACTTTGAAAACTTTTCCCTTTCACTTTTTCCTTAGAGGATTCAAAACAATTATTTTATCAAAAAATATAGCATTTCCTGTTTCTTAATTATAAGTCGAGGCTTGAGACGGAAAACACTATACAAATTCGTCGACTTGAATAGCTTTTACAGTAATGAAGCAATATTTGTTCATTACAAATTTGCTTACACTTGTGAATAGGCCAGATTAATATTACTTATTTAACTTAACTTTTAAAAATTAAAGAATTCAATGATTATAAATTCATATTTACTGTGAAATATGAGCCGAAACTAAAACGCATTTAATATAAAAGAAAATGTAAATAAAGTAGATACGATTTCATACTGCCTCCATTCGCCTACTAAAAAATTGGTTGTAAACGTTATACCCACTGTTGCTAAATAAATATGAAATTTTATATATTTACTAGTTATAATAAATTTTGTAGAAGCAGTCCCAAGTGTCTTTGTTAATAAGCCGGGTGATCAATCGCACTCATAATTAGAGTAGGCCATGAATATTACAAGATGGTAACAAATATTTTATAACGGTCAATGAAGTGTCACATCAAATAATAAATGTCACATTTGTAATGCCCGGTTTCTGAAACGAAAAACAGCAGTTATCTGTTCGATATCTGGCCGTTTTACATGTAAAGCGGCCAGATATCGAACAAATAACTGCTGTTGTTACGTTTCAGAAACCGGGCATAAGAGTCTAAAATGTCCAATTTGGAACACAAAACTTTCCTTACTGAAAGTTATTTTAAAAACCATACGTTTTCATCGAAGTTAATAGTTTCATTATTAAGACATTTTATCAAAATCAAGCATTTTAAAGCCATATAACCTAAAATTATTATTTGTTAATTTTAATTAAGGAGTATGATAAACTTCCTAGAAAAACACAAAGCCTACTCCAATTACCAATTCAATTGATCGCACGGTAGTTCTTTGCATTGTGTGGAACATATGAGGTGTGTATAAATTAGCGCTGAATCGAAAATCTCGACCTCAAAATATTGTATCATGCTTCATACATCTTCACCGAGGTTTTTGGAGTTCGAACTTTTAGTCTGCAAATAGGCGTTATTGTCGATATCTGTTGATAGAAATTAGCTGCAATGTAGAACAATGAATTTTGAATTTTTTTCGTAGTTTTCTTTTTAACGTCAAAGAATATTTTCAACATTGTTTCATTAACATACTTTCAGGAAAAACTCATTTGCGACGTTGTGGAACAACAAGTTTATATTCTAATATGATTTCAATCAAAAAATATTACTGTGAAATTTTGATATTTAATTACTTATAATTCTACTTTCGTGTTATCATTTTGAGTAATATCTACCTTTTTCGTGATTATTTATATAGTCTTGATTAGTTCTTGTTTCTTTTGTTATTATTATTACCAAGATAGGCGTACAATACAACTAGAAGAGCAAATTCTAAACACAATACAAGAAACACACTGTTCGGATTACTCCTCCCGCACAAGTATTAATTAATTCGGGACACGTGTTTCGGGAATACGTGGATTCCCATTATCAAGTCGAATAGCCGAATGAGCGCGAAACGAACTTAAAACTAGAACCATGCATTGCTTTCTCCCATCCCCTCATTCACTCTACCCCTATCCAACATATGTACAAACTTCTCTCACACCCCCGGCGCGGCACTTCTTAGAAGGACAACTATGAACGTTCTTAAGGGTACGCCTTTTTTTTTATCCGAACAGTGTGTTTATTGTGCTGCCCCACAGTCCTTGCTATCTTTACAATACAAGATTTCTCTGTTAGTAGACATTAAATATCCCCAGTAATAACACCCTCGAGTTGATTCTACGAAAAAACCTTCCTCGTCCATATCATGATTCTAAAGTCGATTAAATTTTTGCAACACAATCTTAAATAGGATTCAAGAATATGGCGATATTCTTCGGAGCGGTAGGTTTTTGTTTATTAGCGATGGTGTATTTAATAGTCATAATTTTCACCATTGGCTAGAGAAAAATCCGCATGAATTTCAGGAATATGGTCACCAATGGTTCCATTAACATTTGGCTGGGCATAATAAATCACAGGAGGTGCTCCTGTGGGCCAATTTATGTACCAAATCGTCTTGATGTCACTGGGTATTGGAACAAATTATTGACGAAATACACTTAAATATACGCCATATCATGATATACATTGCATGATGGAGCTTCTGCCCACTTTAGATGAACAGATAGATTACTCGCGGCGCTCTGTGGCTTGCGGGATCTCCCGATCTCTTTTTTGTTTATGCTACCCCAAGCAGCACGATTCAAATTTACCGCAATTATTTTTAGTGACTTCAACTTAAAGATATTAAAATACCCATTGATGTAATACAAAATTGTAGGTTATTACATGCTTTAATGTTGAAGTTACTAAAAATAATTGCGGCAAATTTGAATTTTGCTGCTTGGGACGACTAGACGCTGACAAAGTTATATAGAATTAACGCGGCAGTATTGAGAAATGCACCGAAAATGCTCGAACGAGTAGCACAGACACAATATCTCGTAATTGCAACTATGCTTTAAAACAGACGGATTTCAATTTGATTAATTACGTAGGTAATGTCCCCGATTGACTATCAGATACACATCTAAAAATGTGTCCAGTTATAAAATACGCGGTAATTTAACATTTTTCAATATGTATTATTTTGACAAACAATTTCAGGGGCAATCGTATCTCGCACAATGTGTAAAATTTAAAACATAAAATTCACCCATCTGATATTACAAATGACGCGCAAAATCTGTTCGAAGATTAGAATTTAAAAAAAATACAGTTGCATGCGAGTGCCAAAAGTTACCAAAAGTTTTTTTTCTTCGAGTATAGTTTCTGTAAACATACGATGCACGATATATTTTAACATTAAGAGGTTTTCGATTCAGAACCGAACAAACGTGATCATAAACCATCATAAATTAATGGTTGGATGTACCTCAAAAAATAATTCATTGCGGCAATATGACGCAATGCGAAGTATTAAGAAGCTCAGTGGAGAGATAATTGAAGTGAATCGATTCGCAAAAAGAAGGCTACTGTATTTTTAGAATATGTAATTGGTACAAAATTTATATGTACAACTATACAGAAAAAAAATATCTAAATTTGGAAGAAAACATTTGCAAGATACATTAAAACAACTAAATACTTAGGATATACATTTATTTATTAAATGTCAACAATTGATATAATGGCCAATCATTTATTTAATAGCGATTTAATTACATCTTCATTGGAAACCAATAGTGGGGAATCACCATTAACATCTTTTGCATCAACATCCGCACCTTTATCAATCAATAGCTTAACACAATTCATATGACCACAACTAGCAGCATAATGAAGGGGCGTTTGTTCGTCACAATCAGGCAAATTTACATGGGCGCCTCTCTCAATTAGTAGTTGCAAAATTTCTTGAGAACCACGATCAGCGGCCCAGTGCACTAATCCTAACCCTTCTTCATCTAACTCATTTATACACGTTTTTAATTTATTTTTGTCGAATGTTTGTAGAGACTCCAGGACTAAATTGTAGTTTCCCTCTTTTATATAGTCAATCAATGTTTTCTCCGATTTATGAACCTCTTCAATTCCACCTTGCAATGTTGAAACAGTAACCCAACTTTCTTTCTTAGAACACTTTAAAGTTAAGAAATTTTTATCCAGGCTTTTTATTATTTCTATATATGATAATTTAGCCTGAGTTTGAGACATATTGCCTAGTTTATTCCACGCTTCCCATTTTGTTTTTCCTTTTATATCAAACCAACTTGGTCTAGCCACTTTGCATGACCCCTCAATTGCTTGTTTGTAGAATGCGTACAGCATAGTTAAAGTATTATTATCAACATTCGGTAGAAGAGTTGAAAGGTGATTTGCAGCTTTATTAAATAATTCAGATATATCATCTGCTTCTGGATCTATTCCAACTTCTTGTAAATCGCTATAGCTATCTGAAGATTTAGCCATTTAATCTAACTATACTACGTTATTTGCTGTGCACAACAGTTTAGTTGTTTCCAATACCAGCGTGTTGTACTTTCAAAACACTTCCTTCTAATTTATGTATACCAATATTGGTTGCACTTTCAAAACCCTCCCGATTGCTATAAACAACAAAACCATAGTTTCTAGACAAACCAGTATTCTTATCAAATACTACAGTTGCTGTAGATATGTGGCCGTATTTACTAAAATACTGTCTTAATTCATTATGACTTATTGTCCAAGGGATGTTTCCTACATACAATTTGTACAAGTTACGCGTAACAGATGCCATTAGTGGGAAATTTCTAAGAGGTGAATACTGTGATCACCAATTAATTCGTGAATGTCCAGACCAACACTAGCTCCTATGTTGTTAATATTATGAACGTAACAATGCAAATTCCACTTTGCCAGCAAGTGTTCTATTGTCCAGTCAGAACTGCGTTCTTGATAAGTACATAAAAATTTCGATCCTGGATTTAAGTGCAATATATGGGAAACTGTTACCAAAATATCTTCAAAAACAGATGGCTCATAAAAACAATCTGAACTCAATATTAAATCAACTGGCCCATGAGCTTCAAAATTGTGTAAGAATAATCCCCAAGTCAGACCTATCAGATTTATGTTCTTGTTTATAACTAAATTATTTAACTGGCAACTTCTTTTTATGTGAGCAAGTGACTTCGGTAGTGTTACAGATTCACTTAAAGTTACCTTAGCTCCACACTTTGCAGCTACAATTCCAGGTAAAGCAGTTCCTGAACCAATTTCTAAAATTCTCTTGTTTAAAAGTTCTGCCCGTCTTTCCCAAAGAAACCAAGCTAATACTGGTGCGGATGGCCAAGTATAGAACGAATAACTAGCTTGTAATAACTGAAATGATATATGCATTAATTTATTATTATATGTGGAACACTGAAAATATTAACCAAATAGTAAATACAAAAACAATAAATCTTTACTCTTAAACTGGTTTAGCTTTACTGTTGGGAAACAAGAACAGTTGCTAAATTATTTATCTAGAGTTTAATTCTACTGTAATGATAAATGTTTATTATTTCCATCTCTCAGTTTTCACACAGATAAATATTGTAAGCAATTGCAAGTCCTATTTCGCCTAGTATATTTTTTTGTTTGTTATGCCATATAGAAATAATTTTGAAAGTCTACAATATATGGGTCACTTATTTTTCAATTTTTTTTTGTTGTACAGATGAGAAACGGAAACTGCTTTTAGTAAAATAACTGGAGGAAAGCTAGAGAGCTGCAATTAAATGAAATATCTATACTTTTTAGGTTATGGCTACATCTTAATATAGATATTTCTCCATGAAAACTACATTTATAATACTTTTCTTGATGTTTCTTACATTTGTATTTAATAATATACTATTTTATACACTTTATTTTTAATAGGTCCAATAGGTATTACAAGGGTATTACAAATAAAATTTCATGGGGAAATACTTATATTAAGATCATAACCTAAAAATTATATTTTATTTAATTATGACCCTCCTGTAGCTTTCCCCCAATTTTTATTACAAAGAAAAGTTGTTTCATTTTGTCATCTAAACTTTAAAAAAAAAATGAAAAAAACAGGTGACCATGTATGACTTTAGCCACTTTGTATCCTCAAATCGTATGACATAAAATTATCATTCTTTTTACTCTTCCTCTATATATTAAGTTGTAAGTCTGCTAACAATGTATGCTAAACTACAGGTTTTAATAAGTATAACATACCTCGGGTATAATAACCTCCAATCTTTCCTCCTGGGTTTCTCCAGCCGTATTAATCTTAGAAGTAAATATAAATCTCTTTAGAGTTTCTTTAGGTCCATCCGTCATTTGGATAAACGATAAGGTATAAAAGAAATACTTATTAGTTAGATATTTTACCTACAATAACAAATAATTATTAATTATGTGAATGCTAACCTTTTTGCAAGAAAGCTTAAATACACTGAGTTACTGGATCAGAATGATCAGAATTGATCAGAATACTAATAACTTGTAGCGTGGCCCAAATAAATTAGATAAGAGTATAGAATGTGCACAATGTGATAGAAATAACCTTAATTTTTGACGAATTAATATGGCGGCTTTCTCTACCCAATCAGTTGATCGGATGTGGGATAAGCATTCGGAATTTTAGATTTAATAGGTTGTCAAAATTAAGATGAAAATAACCAACGTATTGGGTTTTTTATTACTAGGGTAAAAGAAAAATGCATGGTTTTTTCTTATTTTATCAATTGAATAAATTGACCATCACATAATAATGTTGTATATTTCTATTCTATTCGCTATATTTACTTTCAGATATTGACAAGGAACGCAAACAATTCTCGTTATAACCAAACTCAGAACTCAGCTCAGTTACGATTGATAGACCGTATCGAGATTATACTAATTTGGAATAACAAATGGGTACTTATTAATATCTAAATTCAATGTACCTATTTGTAACCGAGTAAAATTTCGTATTTGTATACTTTTTATGGAAAGTATGCAAAGCAAATGTATAGTTATTGTTGGTATTCTGGCGTGAAACAAATATAACCACAAAATTATGCATATAAATAGAAGTTATAAATATATTTATGATGGATATACAGAATACTGAAGATCTGAATGCAGATAACGATCCAAATGACTATTCTTGCAGTAGATTATTGAGAAAACAGAAAGTAAATAAAAACATATGTGCCAAAGATGAAAGAAATGCTTCTATTAGAAAGGTCTATTGAATGTATGTATATTTTGCAAAAAATGACAACCCAGTTTTTAGGTACAACAGATTCTGCAAAAAACAGAAAATGATCGCACAAATGATGACATACAAACTCTCAAACAATATTCTGATGCTGTTGAGGAAGTGAAATTACGGTGGAGAAAACGAGATGCTGCTAAAAGGAGAATAGAGGAACATGAAGAACCGTTGGAACAGTTAGAAGCAAAGTGTCAACTACTAGCACAAGCAATTGCACAGTCTCAACACTTGGTTGTTTATACTGGGGCAGGGATAAGCACAGCAGCTAAAATCCCAGATTATCGGGGCACTAATGGAATATGGACCAGACTACAACAGGGTAAAGATATTGGGTAAGGCTTTAATATACAAGCTAATTTTTATGGAAAATAATTTTCGAGTTAATTAATGAATACATAGGAATAATTTTGTGCTAAAGATACATCTCAAAAACTGCTGTTTACAGCTCCTATTTTCAGCTGTTGGCGGGCACGTAATTCGCATGCGCAAAAGTGGACAGCGTTGTCAGATTTCTTTAAATACTTTTAGACCTATGCATAAGGCGGAATTAATTTAAATTTAAAATCCTCCATCCTGTTTTTTTAAATAAAATTATTGCTAAAGGTTAGTAAACATAAGTTTATATTTCTATATTAACTCTGATATTACATTCTAATTATACAATACATTAACCCTTTAGTAATAACGTTTAACTTGTGTCATCCTTTAACTATTTAGTTACGCTTTTACATAAAAAAGTTATAACTTGTTTTCGTTGTATTAACACAAAATTTAGACGCACTTTCTTCGTAGTTTGGTTCACACACAACATTTGATCGTAATTGACGGTAATTGCGGTACGTGGTACGATTAATGCACAATAATGCTCTTTACTAGGTATGCTCTGTTCTGCACATGCTCGTATTCAAAGTTTGCCGTCGAATCACACAGGCAAAATTTGGAAGATCTGTACTCGGATAGATTTTTTCGTTTATTAAATAGGATCGTATATATAATTACATCGCAACTATTGCATTCCTGTGGTGTAATATTGTACCATTTATGTACTTTCAGCTCCAACCATAATGTCGTGAGTCTGACAGGAGTGTAACCGACCGCTTCACGTTCTATAAGTAATGCCATAGTTGAACGTGAAGCGGTCGGTTACATGGTACAAATATAATAGGTAACCACATAAGCTAACGCAAACTGGTATCTTTCGCACATTTCATTACTTGACGGCATTCCCCATCTATTGCAGCCAATATAAAATAATTAGGTAGGATTGAATGCAGATACACTATTGGCAGGACTGCGGCGTATTTTTGTCAAAAGGATATTAGTATTGTAATGTCTCACTATCTATTCAATTAAACACTTCGTATGTATATATTATTTCTTTAATGGTTACACGGCCTCTTTTGCCTACAAAACACTTTTATATCATCACCTCTCTCTTTTTCTACTACTTCCTACTACCAACTTCAAGAATATCTATTGAACTACATTTAAAATAAAAACGTATTCTGACAGTATGGTACAATGATATTATAAATATGTATCCCTGTAATTTAAAATAAACGCTATAAACCTTGATTTCTATGAATAAATTATTTTTGTCGGTATTTTCTTACACTTCACAACAAATAGTAAACCGTTTAATTATAATCAATGCAAACAATTGATACCTTGCAAATGTGATAGTAATAATTTCATGTGGATGGATAATTATAAAAGTGGCATTGTGCTCCTAACTAATTTGTAATATTCATCCCTGATCTAATTGTCTAATCTAATTCATCCCTGTACCACACCAATTTCATATCCACGGCATACGATGATAATGATTTATCATTCCATGCGGGCGACAATATCAAATATATCAGCAAAAGTACCTACATATATGTATTCTAACCGCATATTAAATTTCATTTCATTCATTGTATGTTGGAAGAAAATGTTCTTTATTGCCGTAAATGAGTGTTTTAAAATTTGTTGCCACTGACTTTGTACATTATATTGTGTACCAATTGTTATTGATATGTTGCCTAACACTATTTGTATTTCGTTTTTTATAATTTGTTTTACTGATGTATTTTATAATTGACGGTGCCAATATCTAGATACAGATCTCACGGCAAATAAAGATTATTATTATGTGGCAACACTGCTTTGGCTTCATTTATTATTCGTGTATGATGTTATAAGGGGTTGGCTACACTTTTCACCACTTGACGTCATCAAAAGATACGCATGTGGTTACCTATTTTACTTGTACCATGGTCGGTTACACTCCTGTCGGAGGCACGTCATTATGATTGGAGCTGACTGTACTTTTATATTATATGCTGTAATGCCATATTAGTTTCCTAAATATTAATGAAAACAGTAATAATAAGAAAAAAAATTAAATAATCCACATATTTTTTATTGTTATTATTTTTTATACCAGAATAAAATGATAGTAGTAGCAACAAAATATTGCACTTGTCTGTGCAAAGGAAATGTTATTTTCGAAATCTAACAAATCCTGTTCAGGGACCATATTTTCGTCGAGTACTTTATCTGGGTCGTCTTCCTCTGTAAACTGTAAACGTAAAGGATGATCTTCAAGTTGTAAAGCCTGTACTTTTTGTACATGGAAAGAATACAATTGATTCTCACGCAGTGTTCGCCAGACAATTCGATTTGATACATTTACTTGGCGAGATATTTTTCTACTACTAGAAGGATCTTCTTCATCCAGATTTAAGACTTCTTCTTCAGGATCCAAAATTCGTTAGTGTCGGCCAGGACCACCATCTCGACGTTGACGTGTTTGCAGTACACCAGTTTCTCGTGTACGGATTACTAGAGCGGTGAATTTTTGTGGAATAGGTGTTGGCCTGTTAGGAAACTGCTCAGGGTACAATCGACCTGCAGCAGCAGAATTCTGGCATACTTCACCATAAATTCACGTTGATTCATCAGTCGCCAATACAATGGAAGAAACGTTTGGAATTTCTACATCTGTTTATAGAAACCATCGGCAAAAATATAAACGTAAAGGATGATCTTAAAGTTGTAAAGCCTGTACTTTTTGTACATGGAAAGGATACAATTGGTTTCATGCGCAGTGTTTGCCAGACAATTCGATTTGATACAGTTACTTGGCGAGATATTTTTCGAGTACTATTAGAAGGATCTTCTTCTGTCGTGTAGTGGTCCCACTATCTCGACCTTGACGTGTTCGCAGTACACCAGTTTCTCGTGCACGGATTACTAGAGTGGTGAATTTTTGTGGAATAGCTGTTGGTTTGTTAGGAAACGGCACAGCGTACAATCGACTTGCAGCAGCAGAATTCTGGCGTACTTCACCATAAATTAACATGTCAACGTATTCCCTGTTGGTGCGATGGACCATTTTTACTTTCCTTATTAGAATTTATTCGGAAAATTTTTCGTCAAACCAGCAATGCTGTGACAACTAGTGAAACAGTTTGACAGATGGGAAAAGTTACAGACATCAGCCTACTGAGTAAAAAATTCGCTACTAACCTATCGTTTACATTTACTTTGCACGAGTTGTTAATCTATCGTTTTAGCGTTAAAAACCTTTTTTTATGGTGTTTAATCACCATTTAAAAATAAAAAAAACTACAATATATATTTTTTTAATTAATATCTTTTTATGCAACTTTTTTAAGATATTTTTACGTTAATGACTTTAAGATGTTTAATCACCTCTTGAAAATAAAATCACAAGACCGTAAACATCCTGTATATGTACATCTGACAATGTTACCATTTTTAAGCACCTTCTACGCGTGCGCAAGCATCGGTTTGAAATAGGACGTCAGTTTACTAAATTATTTTTAGAACTATTTTCTAATGGACATGCCCTGTTTTCTGGTTAGAAAATATTTTTAGTTTTTCCAATAACGATTCGGACAATCCTGCATTTTAGGGACTTGAATCGGGCGCACGCGCCAAGTTCTCACAAGCCACACCCCTTTGTTCGAGGTCATATCAACAAAAAAAACGGACCAAAATACACGCCTTAGAATTTATGTAGATATACCGGTAGTATCTCTTAAATTTAATAAATAAATAATAAATAAATTAATAATCTATTTATATTTCGACTTATAAGGATTATTATTATTAACTACCTATAAAAATGGGTAAAATCTTTAATGACTATAAAATGGGTGTATGCAGTATTAATACATAGATGGCGCAACCTATATTAAAACTGTAGCGACACACCGACAATTGACCGTTGCCGCGCAAACAAATCCACCGTTGCCGCGAAAAACCAACCGACCAATGGGCAGCGGAGAGGAGGTACTAAATAGATGCATACTGTATTACATTATAAGATTATTACGCGAACCGTCCTCCGTTAAACATCGCTGTATAGTATTGTGTCATGTGTTATCTGTTATGTTGTTAATCATTTGTTAATTCGTTATTATTAATAAAATATTGTGAAACTAGTGAGTGTAACTAATAAACTGTTGTCACTTTTCAAAACCTCTATATACTGTGGTCGTGTAGAACATACATTAACCCCACAAATTGGTGACCCCGACGTGATCTACCACCTGCGTGTATTACAAGTGCTTTTTCGAACAATTTTAACGCGACGCGTCGGTTATTAGTGCATGAACGCGCACAACACGTTAAATTAAACCGAAAATACCTCACCACGTGGGAGTTCTGAGCGAAAAATCTCGCTAGAACATCGCGGAATCTGTACGGAGGTAGCAGACATACGGAAACCTGCACATATTGACGCAACTGCTGACATCATCACCGACGAGAAGCATGCCACATTCGGAGGACAAGCCAACCACGTACGCACCATGTGCAAGTTCCCCTAAAATTAACTCCGAAGATGACGGAAGCGATAGATTAACCGTCGGCGCAGTTGACCACGTCAAAATACCATCCTTTTGGCGACAGGATCCAAACAAATGGTTCATCGTGGCCGAAGCCGCCTTTGCCTTGAAGCGTATTACTTCTGACGAATCGAAATTCAGGTATGTGTTGGTAAATCTTGATTGTGCTACACTCGAGGCTGTAGGCGACATTATTGCATCACCACCTGCCAACAATAAGTACGAGGCAATGAAAGCTCGTATTATTAACACTTTTGGAGAATCCTTGGAGAAGAAACTCCGCCGTCTCCTACGTGGACAGCCAGTGGGGATGGAGAAACCCTCTCTTTGCCTACAGCGGATGCGCAGCTTAGCAGGAGGCCAATGTAATGATCCTGTTCTTAAATCTTTATTCTTAGAGCAAATGCCTGACCAGATTCGCGGCGTGTTAGCTGCAAACGACACCCAAGATTTGAATATCTTGGCCGCTATGGCTGATCGAGTTTACGATATTCTCCAACCGCAGCAGATTAGCGCGCTATCTCAGAATGCCACCACGCTAGCGCCAACGACCAGCTTGCAGACACAACCCACGACGACGGAGGCCAAAATGTCCGCGGAAATCCACGAGTTACGACTCGCAGTTGATGCTTTGACGCGCCAGGTAACCAACCTGCGCAGCCGCTCCCGAAGTCGAGGTCGTAACAATGGAAACCAAGGCAACACCAAATCGCGACACCAGTCACCTACTAATAGATCCATTTGCTTCTTTCATAGAAAATTTGGTACCAACGCGCGAAATTGCCGACAACCCTGTGAATGGACGACACAGAACCAGGGAAACTAGACAAGCCGCCTTCCCTACAAGCGGTCGAAGACGGTTCACTCAAGAAAAACCGCTTG